>NDFZ01003851.1:0-31772 GCA_002192655.3 Mamestra configurata
TAGTCCGGTTAAGCAGTAACCAGCCTTAGTGTGCTGAACTGCGGGTGGTCATCGTCAAAAAAACAAAAAAAAAAAAAAGTACCTTATCTATGACATGTTTGATAAGTATTTATTAATAGTAAGTACCTCTACCTAGTATACGATTCTGTCACAAATAAATGTTTTCTGTGCCTACCTTCCCGAAGAGTGGACTTTTTTATCAAACTTTTTTCTAGGAATAGCCTAAGTTTGACTAGTAAGCCTGACTTAAATGAACGATAAAATAAACCATGGAAAAAGTCTAGGTTTGTGTTGTTTTCAAAACCAGTACCTACTCACCCTTTGGTAATTAAAGTGTAAAAATATTTGGACACCTTTAATATCCATCAGTTATACCCAGCTCTGGGAAAGTCGGCTGATAAAAAGAGCGTCAAAAATATCCATAAGTTAGGTAGCTGAATGCACGTGATATGGTTCAAATAAGCAAAACCTTACACAGGAATCAACTCAAGGCTTCAATTTTATGTAAGTAGGACAATTAGCTTCAGCCTGAAGCTACATTTTTTTTTTTTTTATTTAATATGGGTTTGCTCTTGACTCTAGTCTAGGTCATAGATGACAGAGACAAAGTCGACGATGGAGCGAGCTTACCCAGAAGAAGCCTGTTCACTCTAATTTTGAAGAGATTAGGGTTGTATGCGTTCGGAAACACAGACGCAGGCAGAGAGTTCCACTCCTTTGCTGTGCGCATTATAAAAGACGTTTGGAAACGTTTAGTGCGAATTGGTGGAATAGCAACAAGGTAGGGATGGTAACTTGCAGTGCGTCTAGATGTCCGATGGTAGAAGGGGGCCGGTGGGATGAGATCGTGGAGTTCCTGGACACTCTCCCCGAAGTACAATCTGTAGAAGACCGACAAGCAGGCAACCTTGCGGCGATGAGCCAAGCTGTGAAGCTTGGCATCCACCAGTCTTACGTCGCCAATGAGCCTTTTAGCTCTGTGTTCCACCGAGTCAAGCGCGGCAAGTTGGTATTTAGCTGAGCCATCCCAAAGGTGGCTGCAATACTCCATGCAGGATCGGACTTGTGCTTTGTAGAGGGTTAAAAGCTGTCCAGGCGTGAAGTATCGCTTCACTCTATTTAGGATGCCCAGCTTTTTGGCCGCAGTTTGGGCTTTGTGCTCAATGGTGGCACCAAAGTTGAGACTGGTTGTCAACTCCATGCCTAGGAGCTCGAGCCGATCGGTTACAGGAACAGAAGTACCCCGAAAAGTCGGAGTTAGGTCGAAACGACTCCTTTTCGCGGTAAAAAGGCATGCTTGTGTTTTGGTGGCGTTAAAAGAGACCAGATTGTCATCACCCCACTGGGAGACAAGACTTAAGGTCAAATTTGTCCGCTCTACCATGGCCTCTCTCAAGGAACGAACTTCTTCCCCGCTGGTTTTTGCGCTAGACAAGTATCTCTCTGAAACCGAACTGTCATCTGCATACCCAACAATACCAGGCTGAAGCAGGTCATTGATGTGCAGCAGGAAAAGAGTTGCAGAGAGAACAGACCCCTGAGGAACTCCGGCATTAATAGCCATGAGGTCAGAGAAGCAGCCGTCAACGACTACTCGGATCGACCGTTCACTAAGGAAGTCTGATATCCAGCTACAAAAATCAGCTGGGATGCCATAAGCAGGAAGCTTGCTGAGTAGACTTGCGTGCCACACCCTATCAAAGGCCTTCGAGATATCGAGCGATACAGCAAGTGCTTCGCCGTGTTTCTCGATGGCTTCGCCCCAACAGTGCGTGACATACACAAGAAGATCGCCAGTTGACCGTCCCCGGCGAAAGCCATATTGACGGTCACTGAGGAGATCATTGTCTTCAAGGTAGGTCAGCAACTTACTGTTCAGTACCCTTTCCATAACCTTGCACAGAATGGAGGTAATGGCGATCGGTCGATAATGAGCAGGGTCTGCACGGTCGCCTTTTTTTGGCACAGGTTGTACATTCGCAAGCTTCCAGGATTTTGGCACCGTTCTTTTTTCAAGAGAGAGGCGGAACAAGCGTGTCAACACAGGAGACAGTTCAGGCGCACATTGCCTCAAAACTCTCGCTGAAATGCCGTCAGGCCCGCTGGCCTTGTTCACGTCTAGACTGCACAATACTCTTCGTACCTCTTTCATGTGAACTGCGATCTCCGACATCGAAGAGTCACAGTAACGAGGTACAGTTAGTGGTTGCTTGGAGCCAGCGTCCAGACGTGAATTGCTAGCAAAGAGAGATGTAAATAAATTTGAGAATCTCACCTTGGAATGTCACTAGGCTGATAAGCTGACCAAGTCATGCAAATATTGCAATGAGCAGTTAGCAGAGGGACTGACAGCAAAGACGACTGATAAAATTTACAAAGACTTAGCTAACAGCGACTGCGGTGCTCCCCTAAATCGAGACTTAATCAAAAGGTTCGACTCAAGAAAGATTGCTGGCTGGTTAAAAGCTTTTATATTCCTTACCACTGCAATGATCAATAAAAGTCCTACCTACGCTCATTTATTTCAGAAATAATTCATGGGTTCCGAGAACGTTCAATAATGTAAAACAAGGCTACGGGATCGATCGAATGCACCCACAAGTATCTCACATTAATATCACAATCGATATAGAATAATTTACCATGCGGCACATTCGACCTCTATTTAAACTTGAGTCGTTATGCTACAGATTATGTTGAGTATTTTTCCATCAAAAGATTTTGCCAATGTATTAAATTGGGTGCGTAGGTGGGAGATGGAACACCGGGGTGGTTTTAGTCAGTAAGAGTCTGACAGACCCCTCCAACCGCCCCAGGGTGGAGGATTTCCCCCCGACATCACGTAAGATGATAATAACTTATGACTAGCTATTGCACTATCAGGTACAGGTGTATATTATCATCTTCCTGTCGTTTCGAGTGCATGATGACGTCTTTTTCCAATCTATAAGATTCAAGATCATTAACATAACATCACACCTATGTTACTTGTGTTCCCCGAAACATTAGGTAGGGGTAGCCGTGTGAATTCCAAATGAAAAGATTCATCACTTTTTGGCCAACCCGGGAATCGAACTCAGAATCTCATGTCAAGACTGATCTTACTGACTGTTGTAATTTTTGCAAAACAATCACAACTCAGGCTAAATTACAATCTATACAATGCAATTGTTAAGCCGCAAGAGAACCATGTAGGTAGGTTAATGTCTAAGGTGGTATTTTGAAGAAAGAGCCACACAGATTTGAATGTAGGTACCTATCCAGACAGTGCAAGCATTTGTCAGTCATCGTGCAGCTCAACTCCGAACTTTGAGAAGCTCAACGTTTCGACGAACAATATCAAAGTAAGAACATTTGGGTAGGCCGTATAGTGTATTCAAACTGCCAGGCAATCATGAAATGAACCCGTAAGATAACAACCTACATAGTCCAAGAAAGAATCACATAGATTTGAGTGGACCTGTCCAGTCAGTGCAAGCATTTGTCAGTAGTCGTGTAGCTCAACTCAGAACTACTTAGCTTAGGAGCTCAACAACTCGACAAACAATACCAAAGAAAGGACATTCAGTGTTTTTTTTTAAGGTAAACCAAGTTATTTCTCCATAAAGTCCCTCGATGTGAATAAAACAATTAATTCTAGTCTACAGAGCTGCACTGTATAGCTTCCACGTGAGTAAATTAATTATAATAGCCTACTTACTTTCATTCACAGACCAGTCGCCATTCTTGTGTATGGTTCGGTACAAGCTATACGAAAATAGCTAGCTGGGTGCATCAACAGGCGTAACTTAAAAGATTAGGGGTACCTAACGGTGGCGATGTAACATGAGGAGGCATTTTATTACACCAATCGGTACAATATGATATCCACTGGACCTTTATCTTCAGCATTGGTCAAATGTTGATAAGGTTGATACCTTTTCTTAATTAAACTTCTAATTATAGCTCGTGGACACAACATAACCCCCGTATCAAAAGGTGTAGGTACCAGAACTATCTGCATACTATTTACGTCAATGGCCTCTGAAACGGTTTAATTAGGTAAAGGCGGATGTTATCAAGTTCACACGTTATTGATAATTTGTAATTGGTTTACATGTCATGTTTAGTTTGAGCCAAACGTTAAGCGTGGGCTGTTTGTACGTACCTAATCTATAGAGTGCGCTCTACGGCTTCAGCGGCGATCGAACCCAACCCATGTGAAATTGTAGCGGCGATAGCTGCTTTATAGAAAGTTATGTGCGAGTCTGGAAATCTATTGAGGTCAATGAATGAAAATAAGTAGGTAGGTACTGGCTGAAAATAACTGGGTTAACTTTAGTGAGTAGATAGATAAGTATCTACTCACTAAAGTGATGATGAAGTTAGAAGTGAAATATATGAAATATAGGTGCAAACCAATTAATTAATAATAATATTAATAATTATTGGTAATTTATTTTACTCTTTATTTTACATTAATCAATTAGTATTTTACTTAAATATAAATGCAAAAGTAACTCGGTCCGTCTGTTTGTTGTCTCTTTACGTTTTAACGGCTGAACGGATTGACACACGGGTATACCATGCCTTCGAATAGGAAATAATTAAACTTTTCATTCCAGGGATATGTTCCTTTGAGATAACTTTCGACTGACACGCGGGCGAAGCCGCTGGCAAAAGCTAGTATCTAATTTTTATAAATAGTTTGTTAGCAAACACTCCAGTAAACATGAAACTGTAGATAAATTTACTATGAATGTCTGATTCAAATCCGTTATTCGCTTGTGAATTAAACATTTCAATTCTATTAGGTAAATTTACTGAAAGCCATTAATTAGATTCATTATTACGTTCTAGTTCATACAAATTAATATGAACTCACTTATGCAACTGCACTGTATAGTTATTTGCATACAATACAAAACCGATAGTTACCTGAGCACATGAGTAGATAAACGGAACAGAGACAAAGCTTCAAACAACCGCGCGAATCGATTGCACTACTACAAGCACGCGGGGCATATGTGTGTGACCACTGGCCGCTTGTCGCGTACGCAGCGAGACTGGAAAAAACCGGTTTACGCTTGCAGAGCCAGTTGACAATCTCAGGGTCAGTGCGACGCACGTTGTTTGTTTTGTTAGTTGCAAGTTTGGATATTTTAATGTAAAACGTGGTATTTTATTGTTAATAATGGTTGTTTATTGTACTGTGTGTATGAATAATACTAGAAAAAATAAAGATATATCGTACTTTAACTATCCCAAGGAGTACAATAGGTAAGTAAATATTTTGATTATTACTTTTTGAAGTAAGTACCTTTATTTTATTGTATGGTCCTTTTTTTAATAAGAAGAGGGTTGTACACGGTGTGTTTTTACCTTTTCATTATTATTACAAGTTTAGCATTTGTAAGTATGTGGGTGGGTTGGGTTGTAGTAGGTAGATAAGTGTGTTAAGTTTTAATATTGCAAGAAAAGATTGCCTCGAACAACATAACAAATGTGAAAAAATAAAACTGTACGTTAAGAGATCTGAACAACCTATAAATATGGGCAAAGATTCTCTATTCAGCCATTACAAGGATTTTAATGATGGTAACGTACAATTGGGATTTTTAATTATACCTCCTGATAACTTTATCGCATTTGTTGAATTGCTTGAGCAAAAGTTTCGCGAATATTTCGATCTTGAAATAAATATTGTCAATGTTGGCAACGAAATACTTAAACGTATTAAAGATTGTAAATTTGATATGCCATGTGAGTGTTTCCCGTTAGATTACTTGAAAAAACTATATGTTCGATTCAGAATTTATCACACCATTAAAAGAAACAATAAATTATTAAAAAACATTATTTAATTAACAAAAAGAAAATTATTAGAGTCAGTAATCTGTAAAGTATTCTATCATACTGAATAATATAAAACTATTTAACAAATGATTTATTTAATTTCTCTTATCCTATTGTGACAACCCTACCAAAATAGGTAATAATTTTGCACGTTCTTAAGAAGCTTAGCCTCTGTTCCGTTTATCTACTCATGTGACCTGAGTATCTAAATAATAATTTCAAACGACCGGCCTTCTAATAGGTATACCTATACTTTTACAATGTCGTGAACCTATCGAATTTGCTTGCGAAAGAACTTGCACGTTTTAGTGACCAATCTCATCCATGATTCCTAGGTCATGCTAGAGCACCTACTGCTCATAAAATTATTCCTAAAACAAAACAGATCATACATTCGTTTCAGAAGACTTTGATCTAATTTGAAAGTAGATTTTGTTTTGAATAGATACCCATTTTACTTTCTGATTGCTCACCGTGTTTAGACAACGTGATCTTTGAAATCATATAGGTACAACAGCACGGTTTGAAACACGTGTTTTCGTAGATTTCACTACCTTGAGTGAAAGAGAAGACTTAGGTACTAAACTTGGTATATTCTATGGAAATATTTTTAGTAGGGTGAAACCTTGGTCGCACGATTAGGCGGTTTGAGGGTCTGAGGGGAGAGGACGACTGCTTGCATACAAGGGGAGAAGGTGGGCTAAAGCCTATTTTTTTTTCATTTTTTTTTTCATTTAGAGCCATGTGTGAGCATTGGAGGGTCTTTCCTTTTTTTCATGGAGAATGAGAAACTTTTCGCCTTGTTCCTCATTATCCATTAACTATGTAGTTGGTTCCAAATATGAGTCGGAGTCTCAATGGTCGGTTGGCAGGGCAGTGCCTCCACCAAACCATGCATATCAATCATGATTCATGTCACGTCGCTTTACATAGATAAGTCATAGATTTGCAGATAACGCCGAATAGCAATTTTATTCGATAAGGTTTTTTCCCAACACTTACCTAAACGGCAAACAATAGATAGCTCGTAACTCGTAGAAACATGTCAATTATTCGTAACGGAATCCACAAGGGAAAATTTAACAAGCATTTATTTGGCTTTGTCTAAATATGGGGACGTAGTAACGATGATACTCGTAGCTTTCTTGTCGTGTCTCGAATACGGCACAACGGCGACAGACATAAGTACATTTGCTTTCCTGTAACCGGCCTTGGATTTTAAGTGTTACTTGTTAGCGAAACTTGCTGTTGCTGATGTAGGTGTCGGAATCATTGCAAATATTGTGATTAATTTCAATTGCGATGAAAAATAGAGTAAGTATTCTGTAGTGTTCTTCAGAAAGAAAAAAAAAGATTTGTTAAATAAAATTTATTTTACTGATAAATAATACAAAAAAAAAACAATATAATTAATTTTCTTATTTCATCTACTTACTTAAATAAATCATAAACTAATTTAAATTCGCAGATCATACATCAAAGCAAAGTGAATATAGTGCTTGCGATTACAATGTTTACATAGAAAATGTAATACAATGTACACGAGAAAAACAAATTGATGGAATACTTATAACAATCATGGGCGATCGCCTTTTCTATGGCAAACAGCAGCAGAAATTGCTGAAAGACATAGCAAGCCTTTAAAAAATCCTATTGGCTAGTCTTCACGGGGTTAAAATTTAAATAAAACGAAGGCAGCTTTAGATTTAACATTGAATTTCATGAGGATTAAAAATCTGAATATTCATTACATATGGATAGACCCATCACGTTCCCTGAAAGGTTTTGGGAGAATTCGGCGCGGTCGTTACGCTATTCTTTTGTTTTGGGCAATGCGATTCAAAAATCGAAGCCGAAGACGCTGGTCCGGATGAATGGTCATAAAAAAAGACTAAAATGCGCATCGTAGCTCGACTGGTGTACGATACTCTATAACATTGACCTTGGCTTAGAGATGGACTTTGTCCTAGATAAGCACAAGTACTTTTCGTACAGAGAGCATCCAAATTTATCTAAATTGAAGCCCAATAAGGAAACAGTTACGAGACATCGTCTGGTACCAATATCAAAAAGTGTCATACTATCTCTTTGAACAAAGCTGTTTTATTTATTTGTTTTGTGATAACGAACAGGATTTAATTAGTCTGTACCCCGATTTCATGTACTTCTTTATATTATTAGCACTGGCTTAATAACCGAAACTGGCATAGTTACTACGGAATTATTATTCCCGCATAACTTATTTATTTGTTACAAAAATAAACTAAGTTCACTTGTGTTATCAATTTTATTTATAACAAGGTGCTGCTAAAATTGTGACGTAGGTACTTATAAAATAAAACTGCTGTGCAATATTGAAAACAAATTAACATTACTTGTAATAAAAACATGTTTATTACAAATATTATAATGCCTTTAAAAAGAGAGTGCATTACAATACCTGTGTTATTTTCACACAAATATTTTATTTTATGGCAACATCATGTTTTCAGAGATATTTTTGTTGCCAGTATTAAAAGTGAGATCTGGAAATTACAAACCTTAACCATTTAGTCTAATAAAATATAATATAAATAAATAAATGAGCATAATATTGGTTATTTAAACATTTATTTAGTGGACAATTTATGTACTATATTAGTCACGATACACAAGAAGAATAGTCTCACTAGTTAAAAGTCTCCTCCGTTTACTCTGGTACATAGTCTTAAATAGCTAATCGTCTTGACCGCATTAATTTATAATCCCTAATGAGATAACCCTGAGATTTTAGCAAACACGACTCATTATAGTCTAACTCAGATATTTCTGTAGTAAAATCCATTCTAGCGTTACTATTATTATTATTTTTAGCCAATAGCCTGGCCTGTTGCCTGGCAAAAGGCCTCCCTCTCCATACATTTCTGTTACTGTTTGTTACTTGGCAATATAGGCCGGTCCTTTCAATAGGATTCAGGATCGTCTCTCCATCCTTGTCTAACTTCACAGTCTACAAATCCCAAATAAAAATATCTTGTAGCATACTCAAGGCTTGCATCTGCGTGTCATTGGTGGCAGTCAAATCGACGGTGACGTACTTAGCTGCTTGTAAAATTCTCAGACAGGATGCATTCTCTGGAGGGAGTTTGTGACAGACTTGTGTGAAGGTAGCCTTAGCGCAGTCGTGGTGGAAGACGAGAGGGTCCAGGATGTCTGTTAAGTCTGCTTGGGTTAGTAGGCAGCAGAGGTGGGATAGAGTTACGCAGAGCTGGAACAAAAAACATCTTATAATAACTGAAAGATATTGGAACTTGGAGCTCTAGCTCTCAACCCCAATCGGATTGTTTATGCTTAGAAAAGCAGTAATACAAATTATAAGACCTTTAAGACCTTCTTGTTCTCTCTTCGATACAAGCTATACGAGAAAATAATGCTAATGCAGTAGTAATTTTTTGCCCGTCAGAAAGTTAGTTGCCCTTCTGACTACGTAAGATACACTGGAGGAACGTCTAGTGCTAGCCCTCATTGCAAGTTTCAAATAAAGAATAAAAAATCCTAAAAGTCATCTCAAACCATACTTGTCACGTTTACCAAGTCTCCATATAGAAAACAGAAGACAAAAAATAAATGAGCGTGAACATTCTATTTTTAAAGATCAGTAATCCTCACCTGTTCAATGAGATTATCCTTATGCTTATACTCGTTGAAGTCATCGACATCGGCCGCATTCTCCATCGCAGCCAGCACCCCCCTCCACACTAACGCGTAATGTTCTGCATAGTGCGCACGCGCAGACGGCGCGCGCAACGCTGTAGCTGCGTTTATACGGACCTTCAAGTTCTTGCACTCTTTGGTTAGAGTGCAGAGGCTAGAGTAGACTTGGTTCTGGGGAAGGAATAACATAATGTATTTAACACTCCTGAATCCCTCGAAGGTTTAGGAAGACGAGTTTAGCATTATATATTACAACAGTTATGTTTTAGTCTTATGAAATAAGGGACTTATTTCCATTAACCAGTCACAAATCCTAACTCAGGGCTGCTTTTGATAAATTTTTGGTGGGAAACACCGCCAAAAGAATTACCACATGAAGAAATGATGAAGAGTTATTACACAAACTAAGGCTATGATGTCCCCCTGCTGGAACTCAGTGAACCTTTCTGTGAAAGGGAGCGGGCCGCAATCCAACCCTCGGGTCTTGTACGGGTTGGTGGATGAGACAAGAACATGTCTTATTGAGAAGAAGTATTGAAGAAGTCGCTCATACATTTGCTCTTGACCCAGACATTACTATTAAGTACCGCCCCTTCTATATACCTTACGGAACATTCCCCGCGAAATAACCTTACGGAATATTACCTGCCATCCATTAAAACAAGTGAACAACTGCTCATTCTTCATAGCATTGCCCATCGCGTAGCACGCGTTCCACCGCACCTTCATATTGTTCACCTTACACGCGCAATCCAAAAGCTTCCCTATTGCCGTCTCGCATAAGGTCTTCAATTGCGTGTTTCTGACTAGATTCTCGTTCTGTATTAAGCGCAGCAGATTTCCGAGGCCGCGTGTTGCACTCATTTTTACCTTTTGAGCAAAATAATTACGGATAAAAAATTAAAAATAAAATAATATAATTCAGAATTAAAACTATTCAAGGTTATGCCTTAATTGGTCAGAATAAGACAATGAACTCAGCAGTTAACATTGTCATGTGGAAAAGTTACATGAAAACTACACTAATTAGGTTTATATCGTGTCCAATTGTTTAGTTTGAATTTTAAATGTACACGGACTTGAAATATTGTGGACTATTGTTCTAAGAATAACTGCTGAATAAAACAATAGAAAGAAACCTAAGTCGAGCCTCTGGCTGTTCATTGATCCTTTAATCAAGGCCTGAAAATACCTGAACCATGACCAACAAACTAGCTTAATATATCGATAATATATCCGATAAGATTAAGCTATTATATCTCTTCATTGAGCCCAAAATTACTCAACCAATTAATTGTGTTTGTTCTGTGAATGGATGTATGGTGACGGCGGCCAAAGAAAACACCGCTGGATTGTGTGTATGAAAAGGGAGACAGTGATAGAATGACGGTTGACAGATAAAAAAAGGAGGAAAAAACGTGTACTCCAATTAACGCGATATAAGGGCAGAAAGATACTGACATTATGATTGTTTCAGTTATAACCAGTGATTGGAGTAGGTAGAGCAAATTCGGGTCAATGGCCTCAAATAGTCAAATGTATATATTAATATGACACTGGGATCCCGGGATTTGAAATTTATCCGCTGAATAAAGATTTAATAAGTAAAATTGATTTCCATTTTACTTTACTTAATCTTAGCTATGTCAAAAACGGCCTGACATACGTACCACCATGATTTGTTTCACGTAAGTTTAGGAATGAGGTGTTTAATTTTATGCGGTTAATGCTAGTTATATCTAGGTTCAGATATAACACATGGTATATATACACACGAGTACCCCTTAAAATCATCACCGACCTTAAAAAGTTTTTTTTAATCCCAGTGTTAGTGAATCCCGGTATCCCAGGCATGTCCATAGGTACTATGAAACCTTTTCGCAAGTACCAAAAATAGCTCTGCCTACTCCGATCATTGGGTATAACACATCCTGTATGGATAACGGTCCAGTTAAACTTTCCATTAAGATACAGATAACGAATGTTTTAACATAAGTGCAAGTCAGAAACTGATAGCGCTGTCCACGTGCGGAATGCTAGAGACCTCGTGTCGGTTTAGTGACCCGTGGCCCGATGAGGTTTCTAGATTTCCATAATAAGTTTAATATTAGAATATGTGAGAAGAGAGAGAGTAATTATTGGATAAGGGATGTGTGAGATAATCGATTAGCACTTGTTTTACAATTTATGATTTATTGCTGATATGAAAGTCGAGATTAACTTAAACATAAACTTGATAAGCAGAATGTTAAGGTGCTTTCACACAGGGCGCTCGTTAACGAGCTTTCACATGGTTGAGAAAATTAATTGAAATCCAGACATTTCGTTTGTAAAGTAACGTTTTACTTGGCTCATAAATCAAAGCCTTTTTAACTATCCATTCTTCCATACTAATATAAAAATGCGAAAACTCCTCTGTATGTCTGTTTGTTACCTCTTGTTACCTCTAAATTGCCCCAAGGGTAGACCATGTCCTGGAATAGGACATAGAATACTTTTTATCCCGGGAATAATTTTATCCTCGGGATTATGTTCGACTTTCACATGGGCGAAGCTTCAGGCAGAAATTAGAACAAAATATATTAGGAACTGTATGATTTTATTTGATAACAATAACGTAATTGTGTTGTAACCGGGAGTAATAACGTCACCCCATGTGATAAAGAGATGTAATACAATTACTTTGTCCCCCGTTGCTCTTGTCATTTTAGTCTTATGAAGTTATGACCAATGTAATATTATTTTGTATATGTTAAGATGCAAGGAGGTAAGTATTATTTTAGTAAAAAAAGAAACAATTGCCACGTGTTTGAGAAATCATCACTTGAGAATGATTTATGTAGTGTTTATATTGTTAGGAAGAGATTTGACGAAAGTTATTTTTTTAAATTTGATTAAATTGCACCCATAACAAGCCGGAGCTGAAATGCAAACAAAATATGCAATTTGCAGAGCCCAAACAGGGTTTATGTACAAAAATCGACAATCGTGATATTGCAAAATGTGTGATGTGTGTAAGAAAAAGTAAATAAATAGTAATAACCATAAGTTAGTAGAGTAACAGATCTCAGAATGTAAAATTCCTCAATTATGTGAAGTAGTGCTTAGGAAGTACAATGTAGCTGAAACGTATTAGACACGAACCAAGATCTACATGACCTTTATCTATCATCAATCTTAACACGTATAGATATCGCCAGGCAGCATAAGAAACATTATTATGTAAATAAATCTGAACCCTAACCCCTTAGTTTTAAGACGACATCCCAGTCCCAGCCTAAACAATCATGAATCACCCGCGTGATTTTATATTTTTTCAACAAACTATCATTCAAAACATGAATGGGCTATTTTCGTGCGCAAGACAGACGCGACTACGTCAAGACAGTGCGACGGACGCCGAATATTACGCTGTTGGTATAGTTACCTTATCGTTGTCGAGTGCGCACTGGATGCTGACCTCCAGCAGGCGGACCAGCAGGGCATCGTCTATGTCGTCGCATTCTGGATCTTCCCTGTCGCAATAAGATATGGGAGATATATAAGAAGTGGAACTCTCTGCCTGTGTCTGTGTTTCCGAACGCATACAACCCTAATCTCTTAAAAATTAGAGTGAACAGGCTTCTTCTGGGTAAGCTTGCTCTATCGTCGACTTTGTGTCTGTCATCTATGACCTAGACTAGAGTCAAGAGCAAACTCATATCAAATAAATAATAAATTTTAGAACAAAATTACCTGTTCCAGCCAGTCAGTGCGTTCCACAAGTATGTAATCAAAATTATGTAGTAACTTAAAATGTTATGAGAGTATTATGGATCATAGCGATCAGTCTTCTAGCTATTGAGTTCAGTATAGAAGAATTGCAGACAATCAATTCTCAATGTCAATTTAGGTCTAACTTACACATTCTCGGTTAACAATATTTTAAAAGCATAACACCTTAGTCCCAGAAATGATACACAGGGGTGACCTACAAATACTTTTAAATCCAAACGTTTTCAGTAATGCTTAAATCCCATGTTATAGGGTTTACGAGGCAAGCCCTTTACCATCAACTGGGAACATCAAGGCTGCTCTACAAGGTTCCAGATAGAAAAACCAAATAAAACTTTCCCCAACCCGGTAAACGAACCCAGAACCTCATGCACGGAAATAGTAATTGCGACCATTAGAGCAACGGGGCAATTAACAATGTGTCCTATAGGTTTAAATGCTTGGTTGTATTATTCCGAAAACTAAAAAAACTCCAATATTTTGGGTTTGCACCGATAAATGTTGATAAAAAATCGTGTGTAAATATTTTGCGTCACGCAAAGTATCGATAACTTTTTGCGTTTCGCTCATTTGTTTGATCTTTGACATTTATTTGGCGGTTTCCATTATATTGCCAAGTACGTCATCAAATAAATGTGTGAGGAAGACATAGGCACATATTTATTTATATCCATCTCTATTGAAATCCACTTGACAACATTTAAGCAAATAGCCCACAGAAAAATATGAAAAGCTAACACTTGAAGAACTTGCTCAAATGTTTTAAGTCAACATGTGACCAAAAATCAGACAGCCAGACAAAATAACCAGACAATTCAAGATCTATGCTGATGGCGAATCGACAGCACTTAACCAAACACGATAGTTCACAGTATGGCACTAATAAGTTCTTCAGTTTGCATAACTGATACTGTCTCTTGTTGAAATATTGAATATGACATTCAATTCTTCCCGCTCATTCATTGACCTCTATTGCCTCCTTTCTATATTATATCATGACCTCTTCAAGATTGGTTTTCAGTCTCAAAACGTGGTGGTAATGACGATAGGAATATCAGTAGAAAAGGTTATATTCAAAATATATTCACTACTAAATTGATGTACTAAGAACCTTACACGTTCAACACGAGAGCATCACAGAGGTTGCCGAGAGCCCAGGCGGCCTTGGTCCTCACAACCAACGTAGGCTCAGCCAAGGCACGAAGAATGTTCTCCCCGCAGTCACTGACGAAACAAATGTCCTTAAACAAAAAGATAACGGTAAGTTGTATACTCTGTTGAGTGAGAGTCAAAGTGAACGCTAGTTAATTTATTTTAGACTTTATTTCAAAAAAAGGAAGCTTGAGAATTATTTGTAAGTTAAAAATGCTAGAATCGTTGATGAAAATACCAAAATCACGACATGTATGCCGACAATATTTGAGGAGTTCCCAATTCCTCATGGGTCCCATCGGCAAACTGGCAAGAATGGGACTAATCTGGAAGTATATATTTTCAAGTAAAACAAGATTTATCTAAATTAGTATATAATTGAAGGAACTCTAAAGTAACACATACAAAATACAACCGAATTGAGACCTTCCTCCTTTTTTGAAGTCGGTTAAATACATAGTGAGCTGCAGTTTGCTAAGTGTGCTGAATCTCTTATTGAATTGCGGCTTAGCAACAAGGTAGATACTATTTGCAGATTAGGTATTTTCAGATAGCGGGAGGAACGTGTCACGGAGTACTAACGGATCAATTGGCCAATTGACCTAATTTCGTGACGATGAATTGTTTGTTTACGTGACAGATCACTTATCCTAACACGGATAACTCATTAAGTGTCTATATTTGTTAAATACTTTGGACAGATTGGCTGACAGGTTTGTTGGTATAACACACGTTCACGCAGGTAGTAACACTAACGCAGACGCAAACAGATTCTGCTTTCCATAAACAAACTCTACTTGTTTCCCAAAGTTAACTTCAAGAGAAACTTATTATCGAATATCATCAACTATAGATGACAGCTAATATTAGATTTAGAATTCTAGCTAAAAATAGCTGCCGCCAGGACATAAGCCGTCGCTTCCCAAAGGGTAAAAACGGGACCCTATTACTAAGACTCCACTGTCCGTCTGTCTGTCTATCACCAGGCTGTAACTCATGAACCGTGATAGCTAGACAGTTGAAATTTTCACAGATGATGTATTTCTGTTGCCGCTATAGCAACAAATAATAAAAATGAAATAAAATTAAAAATAAAAGGGGATACAAGAAACATGTTTTTTTCGGCTTATGGTACGGAACCCTTCCTGTGCATGTTCAACTTGCACTTGGCCAGTTTTTTTATTCTAATCTATATCTATGCTTCTATACTAATATCATAAATGCAAAAGTTTGGATGGATGAATGGACGGATGTTTGTTACTGAATCACGTCAGAACGGCTGAACGAATCTTGATGATATTTGGCACAGCGGTAGATTATAGTCTGGAATAACACATTGGATACTTTTTATCCCGGGAGTATGTTCCCTTGGGATAATTTCCGACATTCGCGCGAGCGGAGCCGCGCGCAACTGTTAGTCTTAACTAATATTATAAAGAGTTTGTTTGTCATGTTTTCTCGCCTAGATTGCCGAATCGATTTTGAGATCTTCAGATAGATACATTAGTTTGCTACGTTAACGCAAATTAATAATTATTTTACATACTTCTCTCAAACTCCGATACATGACGAGCATAGCCAACGCTCGCACAGCGGCGGCACGAACCGTAGCTTCTTCGTCACTGCACGAACCAATCAGAAGTGTGCAACAAAGCACCTGAAGGTGACGCTAAAAAGACAGAATAAGTTTAGGCCATAAGTGATTATAAAGTAAGCATGGTAAGATTCGACACAGTATGTTCCTATCCCCATAATTATATCATCATCAAACGTTTAACTTAAGCTGGATATAGGGGGCTAAATTGTAGCAGTCCAGCAAATAGATCCTCTAACTCGGTTTAAAAACCCACAGTTTTAGGGACTAGGGAAGGGTTGGAATTACGCGATTGTATGCTCCACTCAATCATCGAGGTTTTTTTAAATAACTGTAATTGGGAATCCTGTCTTTAACAACAATAGACGCTAACCTACGTAGCCTTTTCTCAACTATATTGGGGTTATGAAGCTGAGTCCCATAATGAATGTTATTTTTATTGATCTTAAATACTTATAATATCTATAACTTTCTCGTCGACACTTCTTTACAGATCCATAATAAATGCAGCGGTGATTAATAGTGATTCCAATTAATGCCGATGACATTACACATTATCATTAACATTGTGTTATTACTACAAATATGACAATCGGTCCATACGTCAATAGCACACTTATAAATATGATTATTAATGTCAATAGTAATTCATGGTAGTGGGATTTTACTACGTTAACCGTTAACTTTGAACTCGGGACATCTGCGTCAAGCCGCTTTAAGATGATCATGGTCCAGTTGGATAAAGCCTTTGATAAAGGTAACTTAATTTCAGATATCAGTGATCCATAATTTATTAGTAAAAACTTACGCACTATGTTAGTAACTAATTTTAGTACAAATATATACACAGCATTCAATTTCATAACATTTTTAAACAGATGAGACGCGGTCGAAGTCCACTTTCGAATGGACGTCGACATCCAAGGGCAATTTGATTCTGTTGTCAGTTGTTCTGGAGTTCTTATTCGACTATGAGAAGAGGGAAATAAAAGTAGCCCGGTCAAATTAACCCAAAAAATAGGGGTTGCATTAATTCACAACAATCTGAAAATTTACAGGAACTTAAGGGATACCACTCATGAAATTCTAAAAAGTCCCTATTGATCCCGTGTGCAAAAAAAATAATTCAAGGTCAAAGGTCGCGTTTCTCTAAGATTTACCATTTCTGAGAAAGTTAGCTGGAGGTGTATTCTCCATAATATGCATGACTACGCTGTCTCTGAAAATCATTGGACGCGTAATATAAACGAAACTTTAAGTTTGCGTGACTAATACATTTTAATGAGTAATTCTGTGAATTTGAGTTGAAAAGAATCCGTCCCTTATTTGATGTGACCACGTGGCCTTGAGCAACATCTGTCTGCTGTTCAATTGTTTACTCGGGTATACTCGTCTACCTGCTCTCTATTCGAAGGGCCTAACGAAATACCGTTAGTTACCGTTAGTACCGTTTATTCAGTTTTTAGAAAATGTCAGGACTCTGCTTCATTTGTAAAGATCCTTTGCCTGCAAGTGAAATTGTTATTGTTGATCGTGGCTCTTTCAGCACTTGCGGCAATACATGTTTGCAACATGTATTGACGCAAGTGCTGAAAGAGGTAATGAATTCACAGACTACCTAAAAAGCCAAAAATCAGTGGAAGCACATGTGCAATGTCGGAAAAACTACACTTGGAGAAGGACTATTGCTACGAATTGGCTTTAATACTACATCATCATTATTCAGGATATATTCGAAAAACAGGATTTAGTGAGATGTCCCAAGTGCCCAAGTGTACGAAAATTTAAATTCTATGCCAGGAACTGTAATCGTTATCGGAATTCGCTTTCTTCTTTCAGTCTATGGAGCTATAGCTAAAATCACCTGCATTGATAAGTATCGTTACTTATGTTTTGCTAAACCATCAACAAAAAACGTGTGCAATTAGCTTGTCTTCCTCCAACCTCAGCTTCTGCTAAGCACCATTTTTATCAAGTGTATTACCAGGTTCAACTGTGGCTTGGCAATGCACTGGATCCAGAAGAATGGGGTTGGAAGCTAATTGACAATGTACTGGAGCCAATCCATACTCTACTTCCACCTGCATCAGAGAAGCTCCTTAACACCGTTTTTTGCAATTGCAAGAAAAGCAACAAGTGGGCTTATTTTGTTCAACAAAATGCATCAGTTGTCAAGGCCAGTCATGTTCAAACGTTGAACTTTCAACAGAAGAAGATACCAACATCAACGACGAAACAGATGATGGTTCGCTGCTACAACAATTTACACCGACTCAGGAGGATGCAGAGGAAAAAGTAGAAGAAGATACCAACATCAACGACGAAACAGATGATGGTTCGCTGCTACAATAATTTACACCGACTCAGGAGGATGCAGAGGAAAAAGTAGAAGAAGTTAATTATGGAAGAAGAAATGAAGAAGAAGCTCAATAAGACCTGATTTACCACTAAAACAGACCGAGAAGTATGCCTACCGGTGAAACCACGTTAAGGCGCGTACGCACGTACGAACACGAACATAGCGAACACAAACACCAGACCCGAACATTTGGTTCGTACATATGGACGGCATATTCGAACACGAACGCAAACATAGTTCGAGTCGAGTTCGCGAACAACAGTCGTGAACTCTATCTTAGTAGCCATGACGGCATTTTCTTCGTCGGCCATGACTGGGAAACTTAGGGATGTTTTTAATAATAAACATAGCACGCGAATAACCTTGACGGCTACTCGTCGAGAACTGAGGTACGGGTAGGACCTCTGCCGCCCGCCCGCACCCCGCCCAGATGTTACGCAACAAAACTGTTCGTATACCTAGATACGAACAGTTTTGTTGCGTAACATTTATTAAAGCTCTTCGAACACCGTCCATACAGAACACACTACAAGGATCGCCGCGAACATGTTTGACGAACAGAGTGTTCGATGTTCGATAGTGGTACGCACGTGCGAACCAAGTTGTTGCGTATCATGTAACGCAACAAATTTGTTCGTACGTGCGTACGCGGCTTTAAAAAATAACGCACCTCGTACACTACCTCGAGGTGGCGCGGAAACGTGTGCATTTTTTGGAGAATACGCTAACTTTCGAATGGCTTTTTCTCAGAAATGGTAAATCTTAGAGAAAAAGTATAAGGACAATTTTAGTAGATAATTACCTGATCTACAATTTAGTCTGAGCTATTTTTATTGTAAAACTAACCGTTTGACCAAAAAAATAAAAAAAACTAATTTTTGCGAGCTTTGACCTTGAATTTTTTTTTTGCACACCTGGGGTCAATGGGGACTTTTCAGGATTTCATTAGAGTGGTATCCCTTACGTGTTTGTACATTTTCAGCTTGTTGTGAAGTAATGCAAGGGTCAGTCTATTTTGACCGGGCTAAAGGAAGGAACAGCGTTTATTTGCGCCAAGCATGATATCGTATGAAATTGCGTTCCTAAACTCTCAGTTAAAGATATTCTTCGTTTACAACCTGAGAAACAGGTATCAGTAACAGGGGGAATTCGCTCTAATAGATATCGATACCAGAAATTTCAATTGACGTAAGGGACACTTACCCAAAATGCCAAATTGCCCCTACGATAATTAACGTAAGGTTCTTTTACGCAAAATGCCAAAATGTCCCTTACGTCAATTGATATTTCTGATATCGATATATATGTAGAATAGAAGTTTTCTATTGCTTGATTACTAATGCACACAACAGATTCTTGGTCAGAAAAGGCAGTTTCAGTAATTGAATGTCACACTTACCGGCAATTCCTTGAAGGACCTCTCACCAATATTAGCAATGCAGTCACAGACGACTGCCTTAGCTGGTGAGGTGTCGTGACACTGCAGAACTGTAGACAGTGGCGTTACCAGCTTGCCCCACATGTAGACGCAGTAGGACAGTAGCGGAGCTCCGTCTGTTTGTTCTATAAAGATGGGAAGTAACAGAAGGCTGTAGAGGTTTTGTGTTTCAGCTATGTAATATTTAACGATGATAAGACATGGATACATGTTGGCGATAAGGTAAAATGAAAATGAGCTTATATTAGTAAAATTATGCAGCATGGCTTATATGAGATTGAGTATTTTAAGCATTTCACTTTACTATGGCTACTCGTAATATCGAATACGTTAACGATATATAATCTGATGATACAAAGTGTGACAGATTAAACAAAAAACGTGAAAAGGAGTCATTGTATTCATTATTCAAATTAATTTTAGGTACTATGAGACCTTCCCACAAATCACACAAAAAACACATCTGTTCAGTGCGTTTTGTCGAGTTATGAAATCAAAAATGTATGGGGCAGTTGATCTTTTTTCGCGATTTCAAGTTTATTCCCATAGTAAAAGTTTTTAATAAAACGAGTACAATGACCCCTCTTCAGGTTTGGTGTTCAATCTGTTACACCCCTTATATAAATGTTTTCGAATTAGGCGATAGATCAAGTCATTTTTAAATATTAAAGCTCTACGTCCAAGCTTTGCCTTCTATAAAGCTATCAACATTTTTAAAATTTTTGTTGAGCAACAAAAGTTATTGTTTCTACCTACCCAGTTTCTGTATCCCATCTCCAATAATACTAATAGTACTAGCCGTCTGCACCACCACATCCTGGTGCTCATGCTGCAGCATTTCGCTCAGGATGTCCCCGAGCAACGTGATGTGGCCGTACAACAAATCTTGAAGATGGTGGAACGCCACTGCAGACAACACTTGTAAGGATTCCAGGATTATAGGAATCGCTGCTGGCTTGACCCTCTGAAAGTTTTTTTTTTTTTAAGTGAAACTTCTAGATAGACTAGGGGGGTATTAGGATTTTTTCTGTCACGAAAAAGCGTTACGGCCGCGTGGTGCTAGACGATATATATATCGCGTGGTGAGAGGCGGCAGCGGCGGAGGGAGAGAAATGTCCGTTGAAGTTTCACTTCTACTATATGTGTCCCAGCACACATGTCGATTTTTTTTCTCATCACAAAACCAGCGAACAGAATGTATAACTTCGAGTATCTTCTTTTAATTGTTTTTGCCATGAGAATCAGTTCGGACAATTAAATAATAATAGTATTGAAGCGAACTGGGTGTATCCTACGCCTTGAAACTGGAGGATGATGCTGAATTTGGTGCAGAAGTTGAATTTCAAATTAAAAATACTATTTCTTATACTAAGGTTTTGGGTCAGATTTCTTTCCATGCAAATATGTACTACTTTCAACGAGTTTACTCGAGTAGTACATATTTGCATGGTGTGTTTTAAATGTGTCCTTTTGCTAAGCAAGGGTATTAAAAGACAAGAGATTAAATAGACGGAAAATTAAATTCCTAAGGTTCTTCATAGCATACTTTTATATTTTACTAGCTTTTGCCCGCGACTTCGTACGCGCATATATCATATTTTCCCGTTCCCGTAGGAATTCCTCAGATCCCTCTGCATGCTCTTCACTATCATGAACGATCCTTGTGCTCCTGATTATTTAAAACAATATTTTAAAGTGTTGGGCAGTTCTCACAGTCTCAACCTTCGAGCATCTAAAAACTTACTTCTTCATATCCCTTCTCACCGCACCGGGTTTTTGTCTAATTCCTACGCTATTTCTACAATTAAACTCTGGAATATGCTTCCCCTTGACATCAAGAAGGCGGAGTCAAAATTTTCCTTTAAGCGTAAAATCCGTAAACACTACTTAAAAGCTTGTCATTCTTAGTCGTTCTTCGTCATGATTACTATGAATTCTCTTAATCGGTATGATTATTATATATCATATTTATTAGTTTATTATTTTAGCATATATATGTATTTTATTAGTATTATATATATTATCTGTATATTCTTTCCGAAATGTTAAAATTCAATTTTGTATCTTAATTTTATTTATTGTACACCTACCACAGTATAGTCTTAATAACCCAAAGGTTGACTGGTAGAGAATGCCTTGATGCATTAAGTCCGCCCATGTACCACTATTGTACATAAAGTTTAAATAAATAAATAAATAAATAAATTTCGGGAAATCCTCTCGTAGTGCTCCCGTACACTCCCCAAGGAACCTACAAGCCAAATTTCAGCTTTCGACGACCGGTAGTTTCGGCTGTGCGATGTAAGTCACTCACTCAGTCAGTAAGTCAGTAACGAAAGAATTTAATGTATTAGGATATTGATATACAAATAATACCTTCAATAGAATAAGTTGTTGACAAACCAACCAATTCCCTTTAATAGTGCACAATTTGTAAGGATAACAACAGTTCAATTAAGAGTATTGCGCGTGAAATAAAGTCCAATACGTTCTGACGTTGCGGTCGGGCCTCCTGTTACTTGCTCATAAATCAATCATTTGCGTTAAGTGGACAATCGTCACATAATATGAGGCAGTATGATCAATAATTGAAGCTGCGTTGCAACTTTTACACACATTGATATACTAGCTTCTGCTCGCAGCTTCGACCGAGTGAAAAGTATTTTCATGTGTTTTAATTATTTTTTGCATGGAAAACTTATCCTTTTTCTAAAATAAGTTACTCCTTATAATATCAGCTATCTGACAGTGGAAGTCCAGTGGTCCAGCCGTTCCGAAGACTAGCCGGAACAAAGAGACATACAGACAAAAAATTAAAAAATTGTGTTTTGTTCGTGTAGCGTAATGGATATATGAACTTTTATATGCATTTATTAAAAAGCTGTTATTTAGATATTACAAACCGACCCTTTTTTATTTATTTGTATACACATCAAAGTTCATGCAACAGTGATTTTGCAGTAGGCCGGTTTTTTTTTTTATTAAATAAAGGATTTCATTACTATTAGCATTAAGTATGTGCACATTAAACAGGCAATCCATGATGCAGCAGAAAGTTAGTTAAGTATATATTTTTTCATGTTTTTGTTATTTGACCTTTTTAATTACTTTGCATACCAAATTATTCCGCCACCAAAAAATATTTACAATTACGAGTACCTACCAGCATGTTTTTACAGATATTAATCCAGTAATATCCAGTGCCAAGATAAAAAGCCGGTGTGAAGTAAAAAATCCGGATTTACAATACGGGAATCTGGTTTCAGCGAGAACGAGTTGATAACAAAGTTCGGTTCAACAAAAGTTAATGCTCATCGAACCATTTTATCAATGCGAGGTGTACAAATATAATTTCTATTTGAATCAGAAATGTGTAGGTAAATATGTATATCATTCTATAGCATTTTACCTGTTTAAATGTTTAACCTTTTGAACGCCAGAGCATAAACGCATCGGCGTGCCCCCGACGCCAAGCCACAAAATCGCCATACTTTTTGTCACATATATGTGACGTTTGGCGTACAGGGCACGCGCTTGCTTGTCATTTATACGTGACAATGGCGTTCAAAAGGTTAATCATTTAAACAGGTAAAATGCTATATATATATTAGATAAAATTGATTAAGGATCAAAGATCTATAATGAAACTAAAAACTGGTGCTTTGTCGCTCATGCATTTCATAAGTGTGAAATAAAGATGCATTTTGTTATACATAAATCTCAAAATGTGCCAAACAGATAAATAAAAATAGATTACCACAACTTCACTCCCCCTGAAAATCCAACCCATATTCTTGAAGCAAATATCCAAAATCCAGCTCCTGAAATAATGACCTTCCTCTATTTCTTTATCACCACTTTCAGGGGTTGGCTTATCAACAGCAGTGAACATTTCATCATCAGAGTACCCCTCCTCAAAGTCATCGCATTCTTCAGCATCGACTTTGTGGGAAGTATAAACTATTTTGGAAGAACTCATGGAGGTAGATATCTTTGAAGGCACTGCATCTTTCTCTATTGCTTTTAGGACTTCATCTACTTTGGGATCGACGGAGAGAACGCAACCCATTGTGATTAAGGCACCAACTTGTAGTGTTACATCTGAAATATTTTGAGGTGTAATTAGGCTAATGAATTTACTTCTAAAAAACCAAAACTCGTTTCTCTAAAAAAATACTAAAGGATCTAGACCAAGTGCTGCCCGGGATTGAATGCAGAATTCTCTATTGAGATCGTAACAATAATCTACACAAAAAAAAATATAGTTTAAGAAAAATCGGCCCCAGGAAAAATTAATGAAAACTTGTTTTGTTGTTAATTAGTTGTTTTTGTTTAATAATATTTTGAGTTGTTTTACTCTCCAAAATAAATAATTAATCTGCGTCGAACAGATCCTATTACATCGTCCCATAGCAAACTGGACTAATAAACGCGAACTAGTGAACCCTAGGTCTATGCAGGTAGATTTTACTTAACCGCAACATGCCAAGCGTGAAGAGCCGGTCTCAGTGAGATACAATCCGCAAATCAGTTTTATGGCGAGCTGTCGAGCAGTAGAGACCCCACAAACCCGATCTCCTGGAAAAAGCTTGGTTCCTCATTTCCAGCTTGCCTATATTGACTGGCTGGAGTGAAAAATTTGGAGGAACAGAGCTTTCTTGCTTCATGATAGTTTGATTTTTAGGGTGGAAAAAGATGTTATACGGAGGATCTTACCGGATTCTACATCCTCCTACGCTCTAGCGAATCTCCACTCATACCGGCCAATTAAGGCAGGAGAGAGCTCTGATCCTTGTCAGTGTTCACTTCGACTCGTCAATAAAGCCCGATAAGAAGAATACGACTTCTCACGGGAGATCTGGTCTCTTTTAGTTTTGATTGTATCTCTCTGAGTCTGGCTCCTCACCCTAGGGTTGGTAAATGATATTATTTTTATAATTAGTACATAAAAAGTACAATTAATACATAATATTATTAAAATTATGTCTGTATTAATGTTATTTATTCATCAATGATTAAAGTATTCACACTTTCAATATTATTTAATAGTGGTTGTGTCCATTTGTTAATAATAAGTTCACTTTTCGCCACTAAATAATCACAACAAAACATTATTTTTCTCTTGACTCCACGGACAGAATTTGAAGTGCTTTGGTTAAAAGATTATTGTTGGAACAAAATGCAGTATTTATTATCCAACTTCCATACATAGATTAGCATTGTCCGTTTAGGCCGAAACTGACATGCTGTCCACAAGGATTCGTAGGCACATGGTATCTGCTTTGCAGCCAAAGGGATCACGGTATTCATTCGATGATTAGCAGGTTTAAAGAAAACGCTGCCTTTTATCACAATATAAGCCTATGATTAGGCCTCACATAACCAGTTGCACAATTACCACTGATGACCAGCTCAATGGTGCCAGAATTCAACGAACGATCACAACCTTCACTAGGTGTACCTGTTGGGGACTACTTTCCATGCGCCTCTTAAGATCTTACCTCTATGCACCAAAAACTTCCTGGTCGACATAACCAGCTGACTGATAAGGCCCTCCTTCATTTTATGATAAGGAGTCGCCTGCACAAGCGCGGCGCAACACTTCAGGGCTACAATGATGACGGCATGGCTTCTCTCGCTCTCTAGTATGCTATTGAGGATCTTGTGTAGGCATGTGATCATATAGCCAAGGGATTCAGAGAACGGGATGAATGAAGTGCTGTCTTTTTTGCTGTAATTAAAATGTTAGACTAGAGTCAAGAGCAAACACATAAATAAAAATAAAAATGTAAGAGTTGAATTTGCCAGTTAAGTAGTTGATACCAGTACTTTCTGAATTTGTATGTTTGTAGGACTTTTACAGCTCAGTGGATTGCCATGATTATGTTAATTTTAAAACCACTATTTTATTTACTATCTTATAAAATTAACAATACAGATGGTGAAAGTTGGTGCTTTTCACGAATAAAAATGATAAAAATGATTATATTAAAATTTTTGCGCCACTACTCCCCACCACTTTGCCTAAGGTAAATCGTTAAATGCAGGAATGCATCAAAGCAATTTCGTGGAGCAAGACTCCTGAACAACATCCCAAGAAATAAAATGATTAAATTCAGAAGGAAATCTGCTCACCTTGACTCAGCTTGAGACAAGTACATCCTGGACCTGGACAGCAGCGACAGAATAACACTAAGAACGCTTGCGCGACTGCTGGCAATCGGGTCAGAGACCGCACAATACGCAAGGGTATTCTTAGCTGATTCCTCTGCCGACCAGTTGGCAGCATCTGGTGAATCCGGCAGAAGGGCCCACCAGTAACCAAATATCTCTCGCTTTTGTTTTACCTATAAATATATGTATATGGTAGTCTTCAATTAACAGTGAAATCGTATAAGGCACTTGATTTTCATAAAATACATCAAATGAATTCATAATTCAAACTTATCTTTGATCACATGTGACCTTTTAAGAGCCCCTAGAAATTTATACTATAGCCGCCACCAATCTATTAGCCAAATATAGTACAAATTCCCTCGTAGCATATTATTATATAGCCCCTTGATCACACTCGTAAAGCCTGTTCAGTGTTGCAGACCAATAGCTAATTAACCCAACTTGGCCTGCAAGTGGATCAAAACAGAAGATATCTGATACTCACTTTAACCAAAACCAAAAGCAAGTTTGAAGCACCCTGCCTCACTCTGGACTTCAAGGCAATTAATTTAACCTCTTTGCTATTCTCTACATCAGACATATCCGAGTCACTGGTCAATGCCCAGTAGTTCTTGGCTTTTTGAGGCTCCAAATAGTTCCGACTGGCCGGCTTGTATGCAGAGTTGTTTTCAAAGTTATCAACATCCTTCATAAGGCTGCGGTCCGATACTGGGATTTCTTTCTTTAAGCTCTCTATTGCATTATTTCTTTGTTTCCGCAGTTTTTGTTTCTGAAAAGTGAGGTAGGTACTTAGTTTTATAAAAGTTTTTCTTGTCTTGGAGGTTAAAATTCACAATATTGGTGATTTCTATCTATATCAAGCCCCCTTGGGTATGCCGCTGCAGCAAAACTGTGCATATTTTCGAAAAAAAATTTACTCATTAAATTAATAGATAATGAGTCAATTTTTTTTTCAAAAAAAATGTTAATTAACTGTTTATCCTTGGCATTGTTATAAAATGTCAGAACATTTTTCAATACAATATTAAGTGATTTTAGATATTATCGATCTAAAAAAAATCATTTTCTTTTGTTGTGTAAATTTTTTACGAGCTTTGAGTTCAAAACATTCAAATGCATTCTTCTCGAATTTGCAGTTGTGTGGGTTGACATGTTATTGCTTATTTGCGTGCAAGTAGCCTATGAATTATGATACTCAGTGATAATCTAGCTTTGAATCAATTAAAGCAGTTTCATAATCAATAAGTACTTCCAGAGATTACCTTTTACAAATGTATTATAAACATATAATTTTATCTAAAACATATTTTCGTTATGGGTGCTCTATTTAATAACATAAATTATTTTTTAAAGAGTCAAAGGTCTCCTGTGACATAACTACAATACATACATTTGACTGCTGATAGTAGAGAATTATACCCAAAACATCTTTCTAACACATGAGATATGCATTACTACTTTGATTCTTAAGCTACAAATGTTTAGATAGGTTTACCTTTCCACCTTTAGGATTGGGAGTATGCACAACAGGCACCATGGCTATTGTTTGCTGGGCAGGCATAATCTTTTCTGGCCGGCCAGTCTGTGTGACCAGACCAAAGAGTATGCAATGCCTACAGATTCCCATCACTTCAGGCAAGGGTATATTTATGTTAGGGTCATTGAAGTACAGCTGAGATAGTACCCTCAGTGCTGATATTATTACCTGTAACAGTAAAAATGAAAACTTTATTTGTTTGTTATTTTTGGGGTTAGCAATATAAGGGAAAAATAAGAGACAAGTAATTAGGCTGGGCATGAAGGAAACTAAAAAAAACTACATAATAAACTCTTATCATATTAATGACAATACATACCTTACAATACAAAAATTCATCATCACATTTTGAATATCCCTTCATCAGAAACTTCACAACTATTTGCGATATGGACTGTTTTAGTTCAGGAGACACAATTGTATCATTTTTACTATCATCTGAAGTGGATATAATACAAATGATGCATTTTAAAGCAATCAAATGTATTTGTAAACTGTTTTGGGATTTCTGCAAAATCTTTGTAGAATCAATAAGCCTTATAAGGACTCCTTGACTGCCGATTAACTCTTCAGTAAACTGTAATAAATGTTAAAGTATTGCATTATTGGACATTCACATTAAGTAGCAGTAGAGAATTAGATTTATATCCATAATATTTATTTATGTTCCACAATGTTAGTATAGGATGGTACAAAAGCTGTGCTAGGTAGAATACTAAATCATTATGGTTTTTCTAACTGTTCAAGAAATATTAATTTTAAATTGTACAACCAACTTTAATATCACTTGCCTTATGACTTGCTTGAAGATTAGACTGCAAGATACATTGCAGACTATGTAGAATATCAGGTAAAACCATATCCGAGCACTGCTTTAAGCATTCAATGAACCATGAGATCACCTTCCACAAAAAATCAGCATCAAATTGTAAGTTTTGTTTTGTTGCAACACTATTTATTAAATGTGAGGTTTTTGCCACCAAGAAGTCATCAGCAGGCTTAACATTTAAGCAAAGAGCTGTCATTAAAGTTCCAGCATCCTGTAATATGCACAAATCAAGTTAAAAAAAATGTTTGAAAAGTTTAAAACACAGATAACCTTAAAACCTTACATGTTTCCGCACAAAAAAATCCGCTTTATAAGGCTTGGCATTCAATTCATCTACCAGTTTGTTAAGTTTATCTTTACTGTAGTCTTTAAGATAAAGTAAATTGCAAAGTTCTCCGCTAATTGCAGAAAAACTCTGCGAATGTGTATTATTCATTTTTAAGCTAAATTTAACATAAGTAATTATAACTTAATTTATCGGCATCGTCCAGTTAACCACTTAATATTGCTAGGCACCACATAACTTAATCTTAAAATCAAAAGCTTAAAGGAAAATTTGCAAAATTCATAACAGATTTGGTATTGGAACATAAATAAAGGACCAGCAGTCAGGCGATGTCATTTTTGACATTGACGTCGCTTGACATTAGAAAATTCGTCTAAAATTAATAAATTTAACCACAGGAAGATGCAATTAAAACTAAGGATTTGCATTTTTGACTAGCAGTTCATGCTCCCCCTCTGATGGGCAAATGAAATAATAAGTTATATTTTTCAGTGATGAAAACTCTTTCTAATCACCGATATCCGACGAAAAACGTGTTGGTTGAGATTCTAAATTAGGTTGGTTCATTGGTTGAAAACTAAATAGAGGTACTGGCCTCAAATACACAACAACGCTATTCTGTTTAGATAAAAAAATAAATAAACAAATCAATGCAAACCTCATACCCCCGTACAAATAGAGATGTCGTTTTTATATCCTGATCTTGAGATTTCTCGCAAAGAAAAAAAAGGTCCAAAGCATCCGTGGGAAAAGATCATAAAAGAAGCTTATGCTGGCACATATAAATATGGTCATAATTCTGCGAAGAACCCAGTTTATCCACCACCCAAAAAAGGCAAAGTTCCTAATGCAAACCGGATAAAATTTACGGTGATAGGGACTAGAACCACAAGGGAATTTATTTATTGTATGAATCTAGTAAAAGGACTACATAAGTATAGGTGGAGATACTTTGATGTTCCAGTCATAACGGGTAAGAGTCCAGTTAACTTTTTTTTAACTTAAGTATAAAAATTGTAATCATTTCATGAAAGGACAGTGTTTAGTTATTTTTGAAGTAGGTGCCAACAACACCTTGCCTGATGCCTGATTACCTCGTATGTCTTGCGATGATGTCATCCAAAGTACCTATGTAGTACTATCCTTTGAGTTGATTGTACCTACTGCCTATCTAGTCCACCAATTTAAAGAAATAGGAGTTAAAAAGTTAGAAACTTATGCTGGAGAATTTTAAACATATAATGTAGGATAATAGAGCGAGCTTGAAAATATTGGCTCCCCTCCAAACTGCTTTTTACTAACTAATGTTTATCAGCCTTTTATAGAATTTTATTAAAAATCCTCCTTAGTATTTGAGTTAGCGATGAAAATACAGAATTTTTCGTACTACCTCTATTATATAGTACAATTGCCTAAAATATAGTACAATACTAGGTAGGTACTTACCTATACAAAATTGTACGGGTGGCAACCCTAATTAGAACTGGCAGAGATGAAACGCCACACTTACCTACTCATTATTGTATTGGGTCATATAAGTCGATGCTTCGGGTCGAAAAACACAATACGACATCGCATCAATATGGCATTTTGCAACGATGCGATGGCACATGTCGAAAAGCGATGTCGTATCGTATGTAAATACCATAGATATAATAATACGACATCTTAACCTAAGCCTGCTGTCTTGCAACAAAATATTCTGTTTTAGCTGGAACAAGCGCGGCGTGGCCAAAAACTTGGAACGATTTGAAAATTCAGTATGGTGGTGAAGCTTATTGCTTGCAAACTGAAGTCGCCGTCATTTTAAACGATCAGTTTCTTGGAGGAAAAAAAGAATTAAAAGAATTTATCGAATCTAAATATATTTACTACATAAAACCCGATTATTTTTCCGAGGCTGTCGACCTGGTTTCCAGTTATATCAACTCAACTGGTGTAAGTTTGCTATTTTCTAGTTCTATTTTATTTATTTAGACTTGCAAGTAGGTACACAAGGTAGGTACTTCAATGAGAGGTACCTACATATTGTATGTGTCGGACTTTATACAACAAAGCATCCCAAATAGGAAAACCCTTTATGAAATGTTATTATACCCGGTAAAATACCCATTTGGGTAAAAACAAGGTAGGGTCAGGTGGCCAACACTGAACCACGAAAAATTTGAAGTTTTCTCATGCAGTCATATTCGAATTTAACGTTATTTTTTTTTCATTTATACGATTCAGTGTCTATCAGACTATAAGTTTCTTCACAAATTTAAGTTAAAAACTGATAGATTTGACATTACATAGTGTTTTAAAAAAAATTGGGAAATGGTTCACTGTGTACACTATTGGGTAGGGTCATCTGTTTACAAATGAAACACCAAAATTTCAAACCATCCTGTCTCTGCCATTTCTCGAGTTATGAGTCTAATTTTTTGCACCAAGATAGACAATTTAACTAGTAATCGCATCTCATTTAATATTTTTACTTTACATTAATAACTTATGCATGAAAAAGCTTTTTTTAAAAAATGAAATTAGTTTCATTGTGTCCCTATACCTATGTGTATTCAATGAAACACCTGATTTTTTACAATGAAACAGGGCTAATCTACAATGAAACTGTTTTTAGTAGGTAGTATTTTGTATGCTTTTAATCAACTAGGTAAGTATGTAAGCAGTAAATTAAAGAAATTTAAATGAAAATAATATGTTTTATTCATAATAATCATTACCTTTATTAATCAGACTTAATTATTAACAATCACAAAGGTTCAGGATTAACAAAAAACAATCGCCCTGTCCCTGTCTTACAGGTCTTAAGAACTTAAAAATAACAAAATTTGAAAACAAATACTAAGTATTTTTTCGCTTAAAACAATCTAATATTTATCTTAGCAATAAACAAACAAACAATAAACAATTTCATTTCATTTTTATTTTTCATAACTAATCAGAATCACAATCAGTATTGTACGAGTTGCAGTCTCATTACTAAAAAATATCACAATCATGGTCGTTATAATTAGGTATAACTTCTTATTAATATATAAATAAACAGCCAAATTTTAACGCAAATTTAGTTTCGGTGATACACGAAGAGGAAAACA
>NDFZ01003852.1:8065-39464 GCA_002192655.3 Mamestra configurata
GATAATCGTGGAATAACGGTCATTGACCCACCTACAATTATTGACATTTTTAATTTGAAAAACGGAATTAATGACACAAAGCTGTCCCGAATCATCATCTCTCGTGATCCTTAACATTGTCTAATAATGAAAAACGATTCATATTTAATTGTTCAGGTACCTATGAACAGTTATTAGGGAAAGGTCAATATACTTTATTCCACATTTATCTGGCGCATACTATAGTTGAAGAACAGTTGCTATTTTTTTGTAGTTAGTGAAGTCTTATGTTACGGGTAGCGAACTTTTTCTAATCTCGACTGAAAATCAATGACTCAAATCGGACATAACTAATCGAATAAGATTAGTTATATCCGACTTACAGAGTAAACCACGACATTCTCAAAATGAGCAATGAAATATTTCTTCAAAATCAAATTGACACAAGCTCACTCCTTTTTCTCATAGGGGAAGGGATCCAGAAAAAAAAACAAAAAAAATACTTGTTAATAATCATGTTCGTTCCAAAACAATACATCACCATTTTCCTCCAAGAAAAATCAATTCCCCAACCTGAAAAAATAATAACGGAACAATATATGTATATCTATGTTCTTTTGTTTGTAAACTACAAATACCATGATTTTTCATGGTATTTGTTTGTTCTTTTGTTTGTAGTTTAGTCTTATTGGCTCCAAAATAATACTTACATTAAAATTTTCTTCAACACAAAACTCTCCAAGAAAAATCAATTTTCCAAACAAAACAGTATCATCTACCTACCGATGTAAACCGTGTCGTTTAAGTGTGGCAGAACAATTACAATCTCAATTGCAGTCATTACATGATAAAAATCAAGCGAGCAGTCGTATAGAACGACCGTCAACTCCACCAGTCGTATGGATAGGGAATTTTGATAGAAATAATAATATTTCCGCACTAAAAACTCTTGTTTTTTTCTGGGCAAAAAGACCACTGTCGCTTTCCAAAATCGTTGGAGAGATTTTCGTTTCTGATACATGCATTAATAGTGAAAAAGGTTTGTGTTGTGTGTAACGGTGCAGTATTTGAAACTACAGTAGGAAACAAGTGCACTTGAACCATAGACTAATTTAAAAGTAACGAGTACCTACCTGACATGAACTGGCAGCATATTTATACAGAAAAATAACTATACCTTTACATTTTTGGTCTAGGTGTGAATTTTTAAGTACCAAGTACATTTACCGTTCAGTTCAATAAATTAATGATGACAATTTAAATGTTACAACGCACTTCCCCAGTATAATACGGGCATGTTTTCCGACGGTCAATTTATTAGTTAAGGAAACGTTTAATCGCTTAAATAGTTTAGCTGTGTTGGAAAAGCCAGTTATATAATAGACGGACACTATAAATGTGTCCAAGAAAAGGATGACAACATAGCCTTATATATGCGCAAGTTCTAGACATTCAACCTTTAAAATGCCAACGTATTAAAACATTATACTTTTCCTTTATCTGAGGTTAAGTTTAGAACTGACCGTTTTTCTTTTTTATGATACATTTTCAAAAAACAGGTACCTTTTAGTTTGAAATAACACATTATCATAAAGAGAAGCCATTGAAACTCGGCTATCTTATCGTAATCGGACGCGTGAATGTGCCAATTAGATTGACATAGCTGGGACTGTCTTGTTAGCTGCGCATGGGCATTCTTTGGTAACAAACCAAAGTAGCAGGTAACCTACTTGTAGCCATTCAGTCAATAATTGACAGCTACAAGTGCGCTCTTTAAAGTTGATTCTGGAATTAGAAAACCATAGAACCTACTAATCCCGCCTAGCGTCTGTGTCTTCCCTGTCCGTCCCTTCAGAGTCTGTGTTTCCTGATAGCTACAACCTGGGAGTCTTTAACGGCCGGTTTTAATAATTCAAATTAGCTACCAACAGTAGCTGAAACGTCACATTACAAAGGCAAATATAACGTTTCAGCTACTGTTGGTAGCTAATTTGACAGTTGGTTAAAGGTTACTTCTAGGAAAGCGTGCTCCATCTTCGACCACATCATCGCTTACCATCAGGAGATATAGAGTTCAAATGCGTGCCTATCAATAGTAAAAAATAAATAAAAATAACAATTAGTGAGCCAATTAACTGGTAACAAAGGCTTTTTGAGTATATGGTTAATTCTTTAGATTGTTAGGGCCCATTAGGAAGTTTCTTAAATTGAAGCATCGGTGGCATTCTTAAACTCCCCAAAAGAGCAGGAAGAGCAGGTGTATGGGCACCGCACTCACATTTAGGACGTATCTATAAAATACCATTAAGTCAAGTTGCGTTGTCAAGGGAATGGCTAAGGTTAATGGAAGGACGACCTGGACACTCACCGGTCAAACCATATAATAAAGCTGAAGACTTTGTTTGTTTGAACGCGCTAATCTCTAGAACTACCAGTCGGATTTAGAAAATTCTATGAAGGCTATACGGGAACGGGAAAAAACGGGATATGCACGTACGAAGTCGCGGGCAAAAGCCAGTATATATAATTATCACTTTTATAACTCGAAAACATGAAGAAGAAAACCTTGTAAGAGTTTTGGAAATACAAAAGTGATATGTTAATATGTTGATGGTTAAATTATTTTCTGTGTATCTTATCTATCTATATATATAATAGTTTAAAAAAACCAAAAAAACAAGCTTTTATAGAAAAATCCAACTAAAAAACAGAAAATAAAATTTAATACATTTGATTAAGAATAATGTAAAAAAGAAATGAATGTACATTATTGTTAAAAAGCGTGGGGTGCATTTAAAGTGAAGATATTATCAAAGTGATGATTCTTCTACTCATTATCTGTCAATAAAATGTTTATAACTATTGACACTAATTAACTTTTTACAATAATGTACATTCATTTCTTTGTTACATTATTCTTAATCAAATTTATTAATTTTTATTTTCTGTTTTTTAGTTGGATTTTTCTATAAAAGCTTGTTTTTTTCAATGTTTATTTAAATAGAATATGTGTATTTTTGTGAACAATAAAAAAGTGTGTATTTATGGATAATGTTTTGCTTTGTTAGAATATTTTTTAATTTTAATTAATTAATCCTGGCGAATCTAATTAGGATAATCGGATATTTTAATTGAATTCTTGCATTGTCATCGATCCTTGACAGGTGTGCAAAGTTTGAACTAAATCTGATCGTTCAAAGTAGGGCAAAATCGAGCTCAAAAGGGTCGGTTACATACATACCTACATACATAAATACATACATACAGGTGAAGCTAATAAAAGCGTGTTAAAAATAAATCCCTATTTCCCTTGGTCACGGCATCACGCGTGAACGGCTGGACCAATTGTTCTTAAATCTTTTTTGTTGTGTTTGTTATCGACAGGAGAAGGTTCTTACGAAAGAAAATTTGAAAAATTAATTACATCCGGACGAAACCGGGGCGGGCCACTAGTATTTATATAAAAATGAACCCCTATTTCTCTTGATCACGCTATAACTTGAGAACGGCTTGACCGATTTGGCTAATTATTTTTTGTTTTGTTCGCCAGATTACAGGGAGGGTATAAAAACAAAAATAGGTAGGGTAGGTACGTAGTGTAGGTAGATAGGATAGGGTAGGGTAGGTAGAGTAGGGTAACGGTTGACGGGAGGTGACGGGAGCAAAGCCACGGGCATAACTTGTTTTAAATAAATTATACACGAAATCAGACCATCTGTACCACTTTTAAGTCAACAACTTATCAATTCAATCAATCTATCCACGGCTTTACGCCTCAGAAACGCATATATCGAGTCCAATCTTCTGATTAAAATAAGAAACATATATCTTATGTGAAACCACGTTCAAGCGAGCTTCAGTGATATGCAGATTTTGTATGAGAATTAATTATTGGAAAACTGGTCATTATATTGTGTGAAATTGCTTTTTCTTATGAGGAGCGACGTAATGGCTTCGGATAATACTTGGCTCCCGGTCTATGTAACAGTTTGATGCTAGAGAAGTTTAGTAAAAAGTGATTTATGATAGATGGGTCAATTTTATTGTGACAGTGATATATGTATTATTAATTTTGATGTGTAGTGGAATTAGCAATAAAGTTGTAGTTGCAAGATTATGAAACTGGCACACTTATTTATTTTATTACATAATATAATTATGGTGCTATTAATTGATATTAATATCTAATATCTCGTCTATAATATAATGATACTAATATCACATTAGGGTTTGTCTAATACTATCAACTTTAACAGTTACCTTTTAGTTAGTAATATTAACCTTCCGGCAGTTACAAAAAAAAAATATTAAAAAATCAATAAAGAACATTGATATTTCCCTTCGATAACATATTTCCCCATCTGCGTAGGAATCGGAAAAAAAAAACGATTTTCAACATTGGAAAATGTAAGGGAACACGGTAGACTTCGATTCAAGACAACTTCATGTCTTTATTACCGTTTTTGAAACTAAGAATGTCAATTAAAGCTGAGTCAAAGACCGCTCCTGCAAAATTTATTTGACGCCTACCATAATTTTTATCACGTATCTGGTCTTTTGAGCCGGTATACCTTCTCAATGTTTTAAGATGTCTTTAGGAACAAAGCGTTGTTCAATTTCCCTGTATTTTACATCTGTTTCATGTTTTTGCACGTCAATATACAGTCTGAACCGTATCGTATCGAGTTGACACCGACCATCGTCAGTCACGACTCGGTAGCAATACTGTGCTCGATTTGATCACGATTTTGCATGAATAAATGGGCTGATGGTATTCAGACCCTATTTTAGAGTGAAAATCGGCTTTTAAATCTATGGTGTTTGTCACTGGATGCCTTTAGGTTGTTTACTGTTTTGAACAAGTTGTTTACTGTTTACTGTTTAGATACTTAGATACCAAAATAAATTTATTAGCGCACTGTCTCCGAAGTATACCTCTATAGTTTTAAAAGTTTGTAGGCGAGTTTGATCCCTAAGAGTTAGTCCTTAATGTTTATTTCTATGAAATTATGAACGTCTGTCTTACGTTTCTATTAAATCATATAAATACTATCTTTATCATGAATTTGCCACAAGTTTTTCACATACAAATCTTCGATTTTTCGAAAATGGACTTCCTTCCAGTGTTTTTCAAGTCAAAACTGCACTTGCATAAAACTATTTAAATAGCTCTGCCAAGATAAAACTGCATCCGATTGCCGCTGGGGTATTGTCCCTAGAAAGTGGCCAGCATGGGCCAGCAAGTGGGCCACTGCACTTGACTCAGAATAAATAATTTATGTTTATAGCGCAATACAAATCGATAGCCTGGAGCTTGAGGCGTTTGAGAGTTAATCTTTAAGATGTTTGTGATAAATGCGACTGTGCAGAGAGAGTATGGGAATGTGTGCCCACATGTGACCTGCTGGCATTACCTACAATTCTATCGGTATCGCTGAAAATAAGAGATTGCGCAAACATTTAATTAGCGGTTTCTTCAAAGAATAACACCAGGTTTCTGCATTAAGAATTTTAGGTTCAGAAGTTGTCAATATCTACATCCGCCTAAAAACCAGTTAAAATTTGGCATAAAATGTCTGGACACGTCTTAAATATAAGTTATCAAATTCAGAAACCCAGTGTAAGGTAAACCAACACAAAAGAAAGGTTTGGTATTGATATCTGAAATTGCATTGATTAGACTAGTGAACTTTGATTGTACTAAATTCTAGATGTCTGTTTGTTTAAGCATGGGCACAGAACAATTTAACAATTAGAAAATGATTGGAAGAAAAACCGCGTTTGTATAATCACTTTTGAGTAAACAAAGTATCAATATGGGTTCGGCTACACGCTCAATCTTGCATGCACAAACAGTTTGTGCAAGAATTGGCACAAACACTGTATGGCGTCCACACGATAGCGATTTGCATGCGCAAAAAGTTTGCGCATTTGTATTGTACCGTCTTCACGTACATGCTTAATTGTGCAAGTCAATTTTGTACATACTAGCGGTTTGTGCAAGTCATTTGTGCGGTATACCATTTTGCCATCTTAACGCACATGTTTGATGGTGCAAATAAGATTGAGCGTGCAGCCAAGGCTTATAAGAGCAATGTCAGCAATACAGCGTTTTGTGCAAGCCATTTGTGCGGTATATGTTTGATGGTCTAAATAAGATTGAGCGTGCAGCCAAGGCTTATATCAATGTTAGAACTACAGCATACAACGTAATATATTATCATACATATTATTTATTTAAACTTTATGTACAATAGTGGTACATGGGCGGACTTAATGCATCAATATGTCATCATTAATATGTATTGCGGAATATGCGTGTGAAGATAATGAACTGCCACATTTTTACTTTGAACAACAAATTAACATCAAACGGTAATTAAGTTGCGCAATTTATTTCATCACTCCCATCTAACTGATCTTGGAATTTAAAAGAAATGTCGTATTTGTTTTGTTCTGGTCACGCAACTGTCAAATCGAGTTATTTTCATATTGCCACAGTACTTTATTGCTATTTAATTGCGCCCGCGGTTTCGCGAAAATGCAATGTTGTATTTTCCGGACAGAAAGATAACTTTAATCCTAAATAATCAATCATCTGTGTCCATTACAGATGATTGATTATTTAGGATTAAAGTATTAAATTTAGGATTAAAGTATTAAAGGATTAAATACGTATCTACCGAAATCACCAAATTCATTGAGTATTTCTGATCGGTTTAAAGAATTTATTCTCATAAGAACAATACATAGGTTCACTTACAATGAGATACAAAGAAATTGTTTATATCTAAATAAATACATTTTGCCTCCGATGCGTGTTGGTGAAGTTATACAAAACAAATATAAGGGAATCATGTAATTGCTAACATTTAATATGCGGTATGACTACATTTCATAAACGTAATTTCTCAGCTTTAGTTTAAATCTGTTAATATTATCACAATCTTTTACGTCATTTGGTAGGTCGTTAAACAGCTGTGCTCCTTCGAACAATATGGTTTTTTTATTGTATATATATATATTATTTTCTAAATATTTATAATCCATACTAGTTCCCGACCGCGGCAACGCCCGCGTTATTGTCGAAAAATATCCCAAGGGAACATATTCCTGGTATAAAAAAGTATCCTATGTGTTATTCCAGACTATAATCTACCACTGTGCCAAATTTCATCAAAATCCATTCAGTAGTTTTTACGTGACAGAGTAACAAACATCCATACATCCATCCATACTTACAAACTTTAGCGTTTATAATATTAGTAAGATGACTTTTAATTCATGGAAAATCTTTAAGAGAGGTCGTTTGGCAGTTGTAAAAGAAGTATTCCAATATATTTTTCAAAGAACAGCATTTTTTTTAAATACTATCTACTGAAAGCAAGAACTCATAACTAAATGTTAAGTAAACCTGAAAGTATTATAGCGTCAAAAATCTTCCGCAAAATTGAGGGTGAAATTATTTGCGGAATGTAGAAGACAACTTTTACAATGGGACCAAAAAATCACCATGAACAGCCCGTTAATATATTTGCCATGTCAAAATTCTATAGTATTGATATATCTGTGTGAACTAAGTAAAAAGTGTAAACCGTTACTTTTATAATAATAAACGCCTATCAAAGTATCATAAATAATACCCACTACATAACAAACTATTCTAATAAGCTTGAAAGTGAAAAGCAAACACTAATAATAGCGCCACCTATCCAATTAGCCGATATCTCCATAGATCTTCATTGAAAAAAATAAACAACTACGATCCTAAACCAACACTTTGAGTCTGAACAAAAACCCGTTAATTTAAAATTTCCCACAGTAACAATAAGCCATCATGATGCACATACAATCGATAACCCTGCTTGGGAACATGACCTATTCTCATAAAACCAGTACAGTAAAATGTAAATACTTACTGTCAGTGTACCTGCACGGAGATAAAAAGTGGAAAAAGTTATGGATTTTATAGTCTGTGCTTTGGAATATATAGATATTTATTTCTGGAAGTAATAGTCTATTTTGCACACAAAATAAATTAACTCCCAGAAAAACAAATTCCTAAATAAATAAATACACAACCATTATAAAATAAGGACGACTCAATGTCCACTCAAAGGCAGTGTTTAATAATTTTTAGCATTAATGAAATCAAACATATTGGTCGTGCCCCCGGAAAAAATTGCGTTACAACAATAAAGTAACTTGTTGTTACTTTGTTTGCCACATCAATTTCAAGGTTAATTATAATAAAAAACAAGAGAAAAATGGTTACAGCGTAAATGACGATATCTTCTTACAAATACTGGTAATTACAAAGAAATTCAATACACGGTTGCCCCTACGAACAAGATTACAGATGATTACGACGATCGCTTACCAGAAAACGATATACCTCGTTAGCCTAACGAGATGGCAAGTCACCCGACATCAGCTGGCTGTAATTATGATGCACAATTTAACATAGAACTCTTTGTTGAAGAGATTAAAGATTATAGAAGAGATTGAAATAAATAATAATTGATGTATGAGCAATTATAATTTTAAAGGTGTATCTACAAATTGGATGAGGGCAACATAGGCGCCGCGTGTGTGGAAATTCGTGTTTTCCGATGGGAAAAAGTGATCTGATGCGCTGATGATTCAGAATACTTTCTATTTTAGTTCAGCCATAAGATACGATTTATCTGGACTCAAAGTATTGTCGTATACTTTATTATTTAGCCACATGTCGCTGTATCAATCACAGATATATTTCTTCCCAAAGTGTTGTTGATTTGAATTTTATTGCCCGTCCACTGCACTGGACTAGTAAAGCTGTTTTGTACAATGTTTCTTTTCAATATTGGTCATGCAATTTCTATAGACAAACCCCTAGTTTCCCTAGATCCAAAAGTTCAAAGGCCAGGCTTCCCCCTAGACCATGAGCTAGCCTCATCACGGGTGAAGGTCATGCGCAAGTATTGGCGAATCAGCAAATCACTTTTACTTCAAGTCACGAATTTCGCGATACTTCTGGAAAATCATCGTAGGTACCAAAATTCGTGACTAAAGACAACTCAGTATGAAACTTTGAACATGATTACATTTGACCTGAATTTCTAGTTACTCGTGCGTTTATAAAAATAAGGATAATAATATGTAAAAGAATATAAGTCAATGTTAATGATGAGAGTGTGGAGAGTAACGAGAGTCTGATTTCGAAGTCTGTCAAGCAGGTGAACGATTTTGAAAATTTGAAACATCATTCTTAAACTATAAGGACGGATAATTATGACATTTAAATAACAGACAGTGTTCTGGCTTATAAGCAGCCCAACTGCCTAAATCTTCAAGTTTGATTCTGATTAAACGTCACATAAATTCGAACTGTTACTGGCAATTATTGCTGCAACGGGTACTTCTTACTCTTTATAGATGACTAACTTTTGCCCGCATAATAGTAGCCCAATCCGTCTCTAAGGTCAAATCTATCCCTATTCGAAAATTCATCGTAATCACCATCGCATTGATTGATTATTATAAATAGGATATCTAAATAAAACATCTCTGTTTGTAACAGTATTGTAACATATTTGTGACTGACTTAGCATAACACCATTGCAGCCCCTATAAAAGCCTAAGCTTCATGGGGTTCAGGTTTCAGCTTCGGCTTTTATTTGTGGACCAAGTCGATTCAACTGTTAAAAAGTTTAGGGCCTGCCAATTTTTTAAATTTTGGTACGTTCTGCACTACTTCGCAGTACACGACAATCCATCACTCTTGAGGGACAAATTAAAGTCATTATATCACACGATTTACTCTTAAACCAGTTTTACTAGAAACTATGATAGCCATGCCAATTGTTTACTTATTTTTATTTTAGTAGAGTTTAATTTCACAAAGCAACTTCTCAAGCATGTTAGTTTTCAAACAACGTAAATGCTTCATTATGTTTCAAGTAATTATGGTTCCCACATTCATCTTAAAGAAAATGGTATGTAACGGAAAGTGCAGATTTAAAAATACAAACATAGTATGGCATTGTTTATATGTTGATTTATATGAGAAATATTATTATGTATAGTTGATTGCGATTCTAGCAAATAACGCAACGGAGGGAAGATAAAGCAGTTTTAGAAAAACTGAAATAATAAAGATATATATTTTATTTCAGTTTGATTTCATGGATTTAAAATTAGGTTATGTTTTATTTTGGGTTACTATGAATTTGGAACTAGTTATGTTTTTAAAAGCGTCATGAGAAGAAATAATTATCTTACTAGATTAAAACCTACATGTTTGTCTGCGTTAAGCTGCATGAGAACCCAATGAAACGCACATTCATTCAGTTCCACTTGTCGTCACTATAATTTCTACTCCAGACATTGAACATGAGCTTCAAAGCCAGTTCCAATGGCACCCAAGAGAAATACAGCTTTTCTGCCAATTAGCCTAACAATGAACCTGTAATAAATTCTGTTAGCTTACTAATATTTAAAGTTAGTTACTTGTAATTCATATGGCAAGCCTATTTAACTATGCTACGTGATATTTGACGACATGCTAACTTTCTTACAATGAAAGCAGAGAAATATTTGAATGTGAACCTAGCTAGCTTACACTTTTGGGAAGATTTTAGTCTTAAAGTAGATTTCAACAAAGTGAATGTTCAGCTGATTGAAGCTTAAACATATTTCTATAACCATAAGCTAAATTAATTTTGCCCATGTTACTTAACAGTAAACACTTATTGGTAGATAATGAAAGTGTTCCTAGAATATGCAGTTCTTATTAAATTTAAATCATAGATATTGATGTAAAGTTAAAGGAGATTAAAGTAACGTTCAATGATTAAAATCTTGCCTAAAGAAGTCATCAAGTCAACAGTACACACAGCGATATTTGCCCTCCTACTGAGTTGCTGACATAGCGATCGTGAGGTCATTCCAGGTTCAAATACTTGGCCTTTTGAACTTTTACCAGAACCCTGCCCAGTACCGACTATAAGTTGTTTCTTTAATGGCCAACTGTGCATCCATAGTTTCCAATAATATTAGTCACACTCATTTTCAACTTTGCTAGACATCGATTTGTTCTCAACACCATTATCCATTCACGCAATCTATACAAATGACGTAAACATCATAATTAAAAGAAAGTGAAACCTGTCTAGCTGTAACAAACATTAAACTGTTACTAATAACAAACAATACTTTTATTACAGATTCCGTTGACGAAGCAAAAACTATAAGAAACTAGAAACTTTATGATGGCGGATAAACCGTATCAAGATTGGCACAAACTGGTATGAAGGGATGTGAAACAAGATTAAATCTACAAGAAACCGCGGATCAAGAGCGCTTGAGGAAGTTGCGGACGGAAATATTAATATAGAAGAGGACGAACGCGTTAAAATCGAAAGTGAGGATAAAAAAGAGAACACAATATTTGGACAAGCAATGGTTCATTGACTTTCAAGTTGATGCCGTATAAAATTTTGATGACTGTAATAAAGTTGTATCCTAGAAAGTGTTATGGGAATCTGTCATTGAATTGGAAATCTGTCTTAACAATTGTATCCAGTTGTGATGGACTGCATTAACAAGAGAGTTGCACTTTCAGTCATTACTTGCACCAATTCGCAGCGCAGGTAATCAAAGATTTATCGAATAGATCGAAGAAAGGAAAATCGTTTATCTTTATTGGCATCTCTCATTGTTTGCAACACACTTGCAGTACATCAAGAAAATTTAACCTGCTGATTTATTAGAGAAAGCAAATAATATATCCAATAGAAATCCTACCGAAGAAGTCAAAGACCGTCAGTTCTCAAGATTATTAAGTCATCAAAGCCAAGAATAAGCTTGTTAAGTAATTGAGTATCATCACAATGAAAAGATAACATTACAATCAAGACAACGTTATTGATACTTGCATTGAAACCTATTATTTGCTTTACAAAATTGTAATTTGCGGTTGAAAATCTCTAATAGCTTTTTGTTCCGACGAAAATTGTGAAGATGTAGACGAGACAATTGGATTAGCAACGGTCGAAGTAATATTGCACGGTGTAACCTTTATAAAGGTTATAAGAAATGACGATGAAATTATGAATCGTAATAAAGAAGTAAATACTTATGCTGATGGAAAGAGAAACAGTGTTATGAAACAAAGGAAAGTGATACAAATGATTGAAAAAATGGATTAAACGAGCAAAGGTAGGCACTGCACTGGACAATTGTTTTTGGCAGGTGAGTTTATTTTACTTTTATTATTACTGCAAAAAGTTGGCTATACCAGGGGCATTTAAAAGTTGTCCAGAAAATTTACCGTTATAGAAAGTCTCTCAAAATTTCACCCTCGTGAAAGTCGGGATTATCCCAAGGGTACTGAATAAAAAGTATCCTATATCCTAATTAAGGACAGGGTCTATCCGTGTGACATTTTTCATCTAAATCCGTTCAGCCGTTAAGACATGAAGAGGTAACAAACAAACAAACTAACTTCTGAATTTACAGGATATATCTTTTAAAGACAAGCCATTGAATCGGTAGCCAAAGAAAGTTCACGAAATCCATAAAGTCGACGGAACCCGTGAATTCAAAGTATGATTTTATGTTTGTATGCATTGTTGATGTAATTTTATAGCAAACTGCTGAAGCAATTTGGATATAACGACTGTCTTTGTAGTTTTATCGAGGTGCCTAGGTGAGAGCTATGTGACGATTTTCTCACGATGTTTTCTTGTAAAAAACATATTTATATGACGCGATGACAAAAATAAAACCTACTGTTTAGTACCTTTTTGCTCGCTTAACTCGACAATATGTAGGGAACAACAGTTGTTTTTTTGAGAATTGTGGTAAACATAAATCGTGTGTAGGTTTGATAACTAATACCTGGAAAAAAATGCTTTGTACACTGTCTATTTTTTTTATTTGCCGTAAATATTTGGGTGCTTATGCATGTTAAACTATACGCAATATTATAACAACCGTTCACTTATTGGAAACAAGTTTGATTAATTACCATTTAACTTGTTTTAACCGTGACTTCGGCCGCATTGTGTCGTTCCGTATATTTTGCGTGATTAATCAAAAGTTAAATAATAAACGTGTTTATTATTTCATACGCGCAAATTGATTTGAAACCAGTTTATTTTTGGTGTGAAGATTCGCGTAATAGTTTCATAACAATATATCATAATCTACTTAAAAAGTCTATTACCTAGTTTTATTGTTATTTGCAGCTGCTTTTAATAAAACAATATTTTATATAGGTTGCTGTAAATCCATGAACTGCGATGGAAACAAAATGCTTGAAAATGTTCTTACCTAAATCTGTTTCAATTACTCTGAACAAAAAAATACGTTACCTAATGTTCTTCAAGATAAGTCTAGTCATAAGTATTTTCTCTGTTACATTTTTTGCCCAATGCTTCATCTATGTAATAATGATTACGTTACTAGTCGTTCCTCTAGGCTTTTCTTTTGGTTGTGAAGCCATTTTTTATCACCCTGAATTGTCCTGATTCTGGACAACGGCCTCTTTTGATTTTCTTTTCCTTCCGATTACGCTTTAAATATACAAAGCGTCTAGTTATCTTCTCTTCGGCTTGTCGTAACCTTGTCTGGCTATGTTAGGTCTTGCGATACACGGTCCTTCAGATTTGAGGGCATCCAGTCAGACTCTTATTTCTTTGAAAAGGGTAAAATTACTTTAATCGTTTCTCTGAGACTAATAGGCTGTTCTTCAAATAACTGAGTTAGTGCTAGTACAACTCATCTGCGGTTTAAAGCATAAATTAGTGGAGTGAGACCTCTTTTACAAAGAAAAGGCAATCTTCTGTCGGTTTGTCATAATTGGTGGTTTCTCGTGGTGGGTGCTATAATGGTGCCCTAAAAACTTTTTTTTTTCACTGGGGCCTTACTTCTACTGAAGTTTTTACTAACAAGGCTTGTACAAACGTAATTATAGATAAAAATATGTATTATAAAACATTCAAGGTTCACGACGTTAATTTGCTATGACAACGCCAGGGAAAATCCAAAGAAGATTCGTTTAACTCATTACTTTTAATGACTAGAAAACACTAAATGACTTCATGTCCCCGCATACCCAATGTTAATATAAAGAACACTGTCGGCAAGCAACGGATTATGCAACTGATGATTTGTAAGAATTGAGATGATTAGACAGTTTTGCTCTGATTGCTCACTTACCCTTTTTTTATTGATGGGAAATCATCAAATGATTTATTCCGCTCTGGGTGGAGCGGAAGGGCGTGTCAGACTCATACTGACTAAAACCCATCCGTGTTCCTTCTTAAGCCCTTTGCGTTCCAGGGCCGCGGTGACTCTTTCGAACAAATTCCGCAACCCTGGCAGGCGCTCACTAAAGCTTGCGATTAAGAGTATGAGCACGAACCTACATTGGAAGGCGCAAGTTGAAAATTTGTGATGCTCAATTTTTATTATACCACTGCTCGGTAACGGCCTCCCTCCATTCCTCCCAGCGGTCACGACTCGCTTTTCTTCATTCCAAATCTTAAGTATATCTTGCTTAATGTCGTTACAAAATAGCTTCATCTTAAGATTCTCATATGGTATTAGAAACGTTGTTTTAATTCACCAGTAACCCATTGTTGTATTTGCTTATTCATCCATATGAACCTGACTATCGATTCAATCAACACTGATAGATTTGGAACCTCTTACAATAAAGTACATATCAAATGATGCAACATTTGGACCACCAACACCGCCTACCAAGTTTTTTACCCGAGTTTCTCTAATCTCACTAAAGAGGCAAGAGCAATCGGTTACTTTTTCAAAAAACGAAGGTCGTTTCTATGACGAGTATCTTTCCAAGCCAGACCTTTGAAGTACAAGACAAAAAGGGCCATAGACTGTTTTTGCTCGAAGTTCTTTATAATTTGGTGTTGACGCACTTGTTGATTGGTTCTAGAAGAAAGTGGTTGCAGTGACAGGAAACTATTTAAATAGAACAAGCAGAAGAAACAAAGAAAAATACTGATTTAGGTAATTTAAAGAAAAAAGATGACATTGATTTGGAACATAAATATACTTAGCATAATCAGCGTATTATATTTCAACTTTTGGGACACAGGTCTCCTCTCTGTGACAGGAAGTGGGTTGTGATTCACCACGCTGACCCAGGTTTTTTTTTTTTTTTAAGGATGGGAAATCATCAATTGACTTCTTCCGGTCTAGGTGGAGCGGAAGGGCGTGTCAGACTCTTACTGACTAAAACCCATCCGTGTTCCTTCTAAAACCCTTTGCGTTCCAGGGCCGCGGTGACTCTTTCGAACAAATTCCGCAACCCTGGCAGACGCTGACCCAGTGCGGGTTGGTTTGGAACAAATGGTCAGAATTCTTCAATCGACAATCTTAAATGCTAAAATCCTTCAGTGTAGGTATAAGATGCCATTTTTCCTGGGTCAGCAAAAATCAAGCTAGTTTTACCACAAATTTTAACACATCATTCACCGACAGAGACACTTTTAATAAGTTCATGAAATAAACAGACACCGAATGCTGCACGCATGTAAAATAAATATTTAAGTTTTGTAAAAAACACAGATTAAAATCGTAACATTCTAACACGGACTGAGAATTTTGTCACAAGAAAACGATATACACAAAGATTTCATCGCTACAATATAAGTTAAAAACACACAAACGTAACAACTCCACATATTTCCAACGAAAGCTTTCATTACGTGTTTGGACTATAAACTTTATGAAGATGGTACGAAATAAAAATATTCCGTGAACGTATTATTTTCATACTTATTGCATTCTTATCCTCACCTTTGACTCATGGTTCCGTATTGTATGTTAGTAATGTTACTTATGCTACACTCAGATCAGTTGAAGCGTGTGAATGCTATTAAACTAAGGAGATATAATAATAACAAGTCACCAAGCACTTTCAAATAAATTTATTGTGGGTCGAGGTACTAGAAAGCCCGTCATAAGCTTTCTGTCCTAAGGAGGTAGGCGCGTTAGGTACTATCCTGGCTTTACGCGTTGCTGAAGATGACGCGGGAGCCGAGGAGTTGACCCTGGGTGGATGATGACCCGCAGGGTTGATGTAAGGGTGCAGATGTCAGCTAGTGCGTTGACCGCCAGATGTCACGGCAGCGGTTTCCTCGGGCAAATGAACCCGGAACTTGGGACCCTGGAATTTATGTCCAGCAATTAAATAACCGAGCCCTCTGCTAATCCTCTCCTGACGGTGACCACGGAAGCGTAAGCATAAGCGAAAGGCGGATAGTGTACTATTGCGCTTTAAGGCGATTGTGTGTAAAGGTCACCTTCAGAATCGGAGTTTACAAAGTTAAGCAAATAAATAAAAAGGAGTGTGAAGCACATTTAAATTATTAACTACGAACATAAACAATGATTCAAGCAAAGGTTAATGATGGCATAAGAAATTAATAGAAATGGGTGTCAAGAAAAAGATGATGAAACACAATTTTGCAAGTCATTGAACACCATGACACATGAGGAAGCAATGAATTAATTGTCAACACTTACCCAATACGGGGATAACACACTTATTTAAGTATTTTATTTAATAATAAGTATTTATTAGCTTATTTGGGAATTAGGCAGTTTAGGGTGAGACTGCACGTGTGACGTCACGCACAAGTATCGTATCGTGAACGCGCGTCTCAACTGTCCCGACTCAAGCCCGCTCCTCGATCGCAGCTCGCGGCGCGCACAAGTCGAATGGAGTGGGAAACAAACTAGTTCCTAAGACGTGAGCGAGTGAGACAAAACAAAGGCGTAATAAGTGATGTGTACGGGTTGGAACTATATTGCAATGACTTGTCGATTGGTTTGTTTGCTTAGTTTCTAAAATAACAGATGCAACGTTACAATACCCCCGCGCGCAGTCAAGGATTTTTGTCATATCTTAAAATGAAAGAAAATCCGCATTATGAACTATAGTATCACTACTGGTTACCTTTTAAAAATCGTCTTTCATACTTCTCGCAAACAAACTAGCAGCAGTTATTGTATATATCCTATATCAACATAACTGACGCACAATAGCATATAATATATAGGTATCTTGTTTTCTCTAACTTGATACCATACCAATAGACGTTCCAATGGAAGGTGGAATATATGCGAGAGGAATTGTAAGTCATGATTCATGAAATGTTAAATAGAAGAAAATAAAAAAATGCAGCTCTCAATGTATGAAATTTTTAATAAAAAAAAAAAATGCTATTTATTTTTGCCTACTAGTTTTAAATCTTTAATGTGCCAAGAACCTAAATGTTTGCCAGACATGTCCTGTAATACATAAACGAGAGGGGACTTTTTCTCTATAATCTTGGCTTTTATAAATTTTGGAGCCAGCTTCTTTGAAAATTTGCTCTCTTTATCGCTTAAAAAGTAAGCTCGTTTCATAACAACGTCTCCAATTTCAAATTCGGCAAACTTGCGTCTCAAATTATAATGAGAAGTATTCTTAACATGGCCTTGCCATAACTTCGCCTGTACGTTGTCAAAGATCGAAGACAAACAACCTAAGTTTTCTGCGTATACGTCTCGTGGCAGGAATAGTATTTCGTCACCGAGGTCATTATCAGTATAATGTGACCCACATGTAACAAGCTCACGGCCAAAAACTAAAAATGATGGTGAATAACCTGTAGCCTCGTTCACAGAGTTATTGATAGCAAACTGCACCTTAGGAATGAATACGTCCCATGATCTATGATCATTATCCACGTAGGTAGAAATGCAAGTGATAATGGTTCTGTTATATCGCTCTACTAAGTTTACCTGAGGGGTATATTTAGGTGTATAATAAATATTTGGGATATTATATTTCTTAAACAATGCCTCTGTCACCTTTCCAGTAAACTGAGTACCGTTATCCATTAACACAGTTTGAGGTATACCGTGAGTTAAGAACACAGAATCTTCTAAAATTCTTGTTATAATATCGGCAGTAGCCTTTTTAATTGGAAAAATTAAACAAAATTTTGAAAAACAGCAAGTTACTACTAATATATAATTATTTTGTTTTTTTGAAGTAGGAAGAGGTCCCATAAGATCAATTGAGATCATTTGAAATGGTCGCGAACATTGTTTAGGACGACCCATTTCTCCTAAAATTTGATGATTTTGGGACTTGTAAGCTAAACATTTTTCGCAAGAACCAATAAATTTCACGACATCTTGGTACATGCCTGGCCAATAGTAGCGTAAGGCAAGACGTCGGTAAGTCTTGAAAATACCCATGTGTCCAGCCGTAGGTTCGGAATGATTTTCAGTCAATATGGTCTCGCGGTATTCAGTAGGTACAACCTCTTTCCACGAGAACTCTGAAGTTAGTTCGTGTTTATTTTTCGATAACCTAAACAATGAATTATTTTTAATAGTGAAATTTGGTAATTTGGAAGGATCATTTAAACAACCGTTATAAATATTTTTGTACCAGCAGTCCTTAGACACTGAATAAGAGTTCGCAATATTGATAGCACCAACCGGAACGATTCTAGAAAGCGCGTCAGGAATAACATTATCAACGCCTCGTCGGTGTTTCATGACAAAATTAAAGGCTGAAAGACGTACGCCCCATCGAGCTAGTCGACCAGTAGGGTTACTTAAGGACAAAAACCACTTAAGAGCGCTGTGGTCCGTGTAGACAGTAAACTGTTGCCCGTTTTCTATGTAGCAACGCCAATGTTCGAGAGCGGTAATAACGGCTAAGGTCTCGCGTTCGGTTATGCTGTAATTCTTCTCAGCAGCGGTTAGTGACTTACTCATGTATGCAATTGGGTGTTCTTTTCCATCTATCGACTGAGTAAGCATTGCACCGACACCGTAACTGCTAGCATCCGTATGAACTTCGAAGGGCCTGGTATAGTCAGGACAGGATAGAACTGGTGCAGAAATTAGGCATTCTTTCAAGTTTTGAAACGCAGCGTCAGCTTCAAGGGTCCATTTAAAAGAAGGGGTGCCTTTTTTGGATGAAGTCAACTTATTTAGGGGACCAGCGATAGTGCTAAAGTTTGGAACAAAACGCCTGTACCACGTCGCAGTTCCTAAAAAACGTTTGAGGTCCTTACGACATTTAGGTGTTGGATAATTAAGTATAGCCTCAACCTTGGCTGGGTCAGTACGTAAGCCAGAGCCATCAACGACATACCCTAGATATTTAAGCTGTGAGCTAAAGAATTTGGACTTTTCAAGGTTAATTGTTAGGTTAGCTTGTTTTAACTTGTCGAGTACACGTAAAAGTAGTGTCACGTGACTATTAAAGTCTTCTGATATGATGATGATGTCATCCAAATAAGCAAACACCTTGAGATCAAATTTCGAAAATAGTAAGTCAACCAATCGCTGCTGAGTAGCTGGTGCATTCGTGAGTCCAAAAGCAGTCCGTTTGAAACGAAAGGTGCCTCTGCCGGGAACGTAGAACGCAGTCTTATCGCGATCCTCAGAAGCAATCGGAATCTGCCAAAATGCTTTGGATAGATCAATACTGGTCAAATAGCGCGCATCTCGTAAATTATCCAAGATCTCAGAAATATAAGGAAGATTGTAAGCATCTCGTTTTGTGACGGAATTGAGTTTACGACTGTCCAAGCAAAAACGAGGTTGGCCGTTCTTCTTGGTCACGATCAGAACAGGAGACGACCACGCACTCTCGCAAGGCTCGATCACGTCAAGTGCAAGCATCTCGTCAACCTGTTCCACTAAGATACGCTGCTTCTCGGGTGACAAACGATAGTACCTCTGCCGAATCGGTTCCGAGTCGCCTGTGTCAATGCGATGCGTCATAAGACTTGTTACGCCCAAACCCTTGTTCTGATATGAAATATTTTCGAACTGCTTAATAACATTGTCAGCCAGTTGTTTTTGTGACTGGTCAAGGTTATCATAACCTTGAATGAAGGTTGGATGAGAAGCGACCAGAGAACAATTATTAGTCTTGGCCATGGCAATACTGCCAATAAATTTTGGACATAGATTAAATTTACGCCAGAAATCTACACCTAAAATAAGATTACGTTTAATCTCAGGAATAACAAAAGCTTTTAAAATATGAAATTGATTTTCGAAACTAATTGGAATATTGATAAAACCTAAACTCTTTATATTCTGACCTCCTGCAGCTGTTACTGTTATACGATCAGATTCGACAAGCGGCAAGCCATAAGCACCTAGCACTGAATGAGCACCGTTGCCTAAAATAGTGACAGCAGAACCAGAATCTAGAAGTGCAGAAACAGTGAGGTCGTTAATCTTAACACTTACGTAAGGTCTATCATCGAGGTCGCCTTTATCATCGAGAATTGTGTAGATGTTATACGATTTGAAAAATAGTTTGATAGTTTGTAACCAGTTTTTCCAGTCTTCGCTATCAAATTTGTTATTTTCACAATTCTCGTTAATTAATTTTTTGGGTTGGTTTGTTTGGTTTTACCACAATTTGGACAGTCTGGTGCTTTTACACCTTTGTGGCCACATTTGAAACATACCACCTCATCTTTGCTAGCAGTACACTGCCTCAGATTATGTGTATTATTACGACAACGGGGGCAGTAACGCTGCTTCGTGTTAGACTTAGAACTATCAACTGTATCAACCAAGGTAGGTGCCGTATTGTTATTAGAATTAAGTTTATTTTGGTTATTATGTTTAGAGTAGTTTTTATTATAAGAGTTATTGTTATTATTATATTTAGAGTAAGGTTTACCATTGGATTGTCCGGAATATGCAAATTCAGGTGCTAGTGTATTCGAGCACGGTTTTGGAGGTTCCCTAAATTGAGAAAATCGTGATTGAATAGCTTCATAATTCCGGCACAAGGTTCGCAATTCGTCAATAGATTTGATGTCTGATACGGAAGAAAGGGTGTTGGCATAGATAGGACGAATGTTGTGGAGTAAAATTTCCAGTTTATCTTCCTCTGGTAATCTTTTCGTAAGACGAGAAAAAAGTCCAGACATAATGGAAAGGTAAATAATAATATTTTCGGTTTCTCCTTGTGTGCGAGACCTAATTTCTGCAAGCAATCTGTAATCGAAATCAGACTGATCAAAATCACGTCTCAAAGACACTGTAAGATCGTTCCAACCCGTAACCGTATCCCTAATACTCCTGTACCAGTGTAGTGCATCGCCCGTAAATATGTCGGTAGCGTTTGACACAATTTTATCGTGTGAGATATTTTTAGCGTCACAAATTTCCTCACAACGTTGAATGAACGCCCGGACGCAGGACTTACCGTCAAATTTTAATTTCGAGAACTTGTTAATGTTACCCTCACAAGTAACGGTGACATTAACCGGTGTCGAAAGAGTAGTCGATATGCAATCAGTACTAGTAGTAGCTAGGGGATCTATGGCTGAGTCACCGAGTGACGTAAGCCTTATTGTGGCCTTCTTGAATAGGCTAACACATTGCTCATAGTCTTCCCTTAATTTGTCATCACACGTAATGCGGTTTAGCCGGTGGTATAAATGATTGAGTAAATTTTGGGTACGCAGCAATGTGTTCTTATCTAATGACGTAGATTCTAAAGTGACGTTAACCTTTTCTAGAACATCTAGCACACCATTTAAGTCGTCCGTTGGTTCGAAGGGGCTAGTGAGAATATCCTCTGAAGGAAATAATGGTCCACACTTAGCTATCTGTTTGCGCAACTCCTGCACTGTGGCAGCTGGTGTTTCACCCCTAATGGCAACTTCATACTCTAGCTCAGATTTTTGAAGTGACATGAACTTCACAGGATAAGCCATTATAACAATAATTTATAATGATAAAAAAAAAAAAAAAAAAAAAAAAAAAAATTTTTTTTTTAGAGAAAAAAAAATGTTGGGTAAGTGTTGAGCAATTGTTTGAAAGTGAAAAAACAAAAAGTACGAAGTACTCCGTCTGTTACAATTTTAATTTTAAACTAAGCAACGTCTTGGTTGTTCTTCCACTTAAAAAACTAACACAAAAAGAAAAAATAAATAATTGTTTTTAAGCAAAAATAAAATAAAAAAAAGCTCAAAAATAAATAAAAAAATGCAACTAATGTGTACGCACCATAAATCGAAACTCGATAAAAGTTGTAAATGATTAATAAAAAATTATGTTAAGAAAATTATGTTGCTGACTGTACCTACTTAGGAATGAAACAACGTCAAAAAGTAACGGTAAAAAAAAATCTTGAGAAAGAATAAAAAAAAACAATAAAATTTGCAACTTATATCGTGCGCTGACTGTACATCAAAATTGTTACAACTTTTTGAACATGACTGTACTTTATGAATAAGTAATTACTAACTTATTTTCTGTAACGTACACCTTAGTTACTATGCAACCAAAAATAAAAAACGTTTCACAAAAATAAAAAAAAGCAAAAACACAAAACACACAAAACACCAAAAAAAACAACTACCTCCATAGAAACAGAAAAAATATGACCATTAAAAAAACCACGAAAAGGGCGCCAATGAAGCGTGTGAATGCTATTAAACTAAGGAGATATAATAATAACAAGTCACCAAGCACTTTCAAATAAATTTATTGTGGGTCGAGGTACTAGAAAGCCCGTCATAAGCTTTCTGTCCTAAGGAGGTAGGCGCGTTAGGTACTATCCTGGCTTTACGCGTTGCTGAAGATGACGCGGGAGCCGAGGAGTTGACCCTGGGTGGATGATGACCCGCAGGGTTGATGTAAGGGTGCAGATGTCAGCTAGTGCGTTGACCGCCAGATGTCACGGCAGCGGTTTCCTCGGGCAAATGAACCCGGAACTTGGGACCCTGGAATTTATGTCCAGCAATTAAATAACCGAGCCCTCTGCTAATCCTCTCCTGACGGTGACCACGGAAGCGTAAGCATAAGCGAAAGGCGGATAGTGTACTATTGCGCTTTAAGGCGATTGTGTGTAAAGGTCACCTTCAGAATCGGAGTTTACAAAGTTAAGCAAATAAATAAAAAGGAGTGTGAAGCACATTTAAATTATTAACTACGAACATAAACAATGATTCAAGCAAAGGTTAATGATGGCATAAGAAATTAATAGAAATGGGTGTCAAGAAAAAGATGATGAAACACAATTTTGCAAGTCATTGAACACCATGACACATGAGGAAGCAATGAATTAATTGTCAACACTTACCCAATACGGGGATAACACACTTATTTAAGTATTTTATTTAATAATAAGTATTTATTAGCTTATTTGGGAATTAGGCAGTTTAGGGTGAGACTGCACGTGTGACGTCACGCACAAGTATCGTATCGTGAACGCGCGTCTCAACTGTCCCGACTCAAGCCCGCTCCTCGATCGCAGCTCGCGGCGCGCACAAGTCGAATGGAGTGGGAAACAAACTAGTTCCTAAGACGTGAGCGAGTGAGACAAAACAAAGGCGTAATAAGTGATGTGTACGGGTGGGAACTATATTGCAATGACTTGTCGATTGGTTTGTTTGCTAAGTTTCTAAAATAACAGATGCAACGTTACACAGTTTTGAAATACACTCAAATATTGTTACTATTTTTAGGGCTCTGTACCCAAAGGTTAAAGCGGAACCCTATTACTCTAATATTCTACCTACTACCCTAAGACTCCACTATTCGTCTGTCTGTCTGTCACCAGGCTGTATCTTATGAACCGTGACAGCTAGACAGTTGAAATTTTCAAAGATGATGTATTTCTGTTGCCGCTATAACAGAAAATAATAAAAAAATAACTAACTTCAAAATTAAAGGGAGTCTCGTGGAAGAAACGTGTTTTTTTAGTTTATGGTACGTAACCCTTCGTGTGAGAGTTCCACTCACACTTGACCGGTTTTCTTTCATATATCTCACTCTATATCTGCGTAGGTGGTCTTCGCAACTATTCATTTGCAGTTGTCCTCTATAATATATGCCAAAAGTCAAACCAGCGTCCAATAATTTGCTGTAAGCCTCATTTAATCCTGATCATTTAATCCATCTCACCTGATAGAAAGTAATGATGTGGTCGACTATTGAACACGCTTGCATGGAAGCAACTTATTCGCTCTTTACTTAAAAACTCCCAGGTTTCAGCTATCAAGAACCATAGAACTTAGGTAATTAAAGACAGGCCAAAAGAAACAAAACGATGTCCTTGCACTCGTGAAAGAGAAAGCAAATGCTTTATTTTGCAGCTCATTACAAATGCCAGCGGTGTAGGCAGCACTCTCACTGTAGTTGTCATGCACTTAGACTTGACTTCTATAAATATGAAACGTCACGCGTTTAGGCTCAAAGATCAGAAACGTGTTGGTCGTCATCGTCACGTCGTCAAAGTCAGCAAAGAATAGTTTGATGACAATCAAAAACTTACAAAATACATTGTGGCTTTTGAACTGAAAGGCAGGCACTCCGTGGGCAGGCACCGGTACCGTTGTACTCGAATCTACAAGAAAAGTTATTATGAGTCGTTCCATAACTTTTTAACTAGGTAGGTACCTATTTTGCTAATTGCATTCACAGAATTGGAAAAAAAAGTTTTTTTTTCTGTTCCTCTATGATTAAGGCAGAGGTGTGCCACATTTTGCTACCTATATATAAGTCCCACAGAATAGTAGGCGAAGCATTTAAACCAAAAAGCAATTTTTTCAAAAACTTGAAAAATTCGATCGATTTTGTACAATGTAACTACTCAAATAAATATTTAGTTTAGTAGTTACATTGTGCCGCACTGCTGGCCAAAGCCTTTTCCTTCCAAACCTCTCTGTCCAAGCCCTGCAAACATGATCAGATCATCAGTGCCTGTTTTTGATAAGTTTAAAAAAGTTTTTAGGCCAACTGAGCCAATATACCAGAAAATTAATAAGTGTGCGAAAAGTTTTGGCTTTTCTGATGCTCTAGGTTTAGGAATTTCAATTCACTGAAAGCTACTTTAACTGGAAGTGCGTTTCTATCAAGCAAAACATGACGTGAAATTACATTACGAAGTAATAGTAGGTACACGTACAACATCACAGCCCAAACGAATTATCCTCAGCAAAGTTACCTACCTCTGAGAATTCACTTTTCTAACTCACGTTTCCAACTAGTTGATCGATTTCGTCTGTCTATACTTCAGCGGTTGTCAACATTAGAACTCGGAGATATTGCTCGGAGGCTCGCAAGTTAATGTGGTTTCTTTCACTTGTTGTTTTCCGCGGTTTTTGCTCCTGAGGAAGTCTTAGGAACCGTCCTTTATCCAGGATAAAACTATAGCACTCAACTATAGTGTAGCTTGGTATCAGTAAAAGAATTCTCGTAATTGGATAAGTACTTAAATAAGTGCAGCAATTTTTTTTCTATTTAATAGTAGGTTATCCACAGATGAAATTAACACGAGCAAGGCGACCATGACCGGTCAATGGGGTTATTGCCATAATGGCCGTATGTTCATACCAGAGAGAATGTTGCTGCCGTTTTGTTTTAGACACAAGGGAGATTACATATGCCTATTTCATAAAGTGCTCGCTCATTCTAGCTCCCGTCATCCCGTTCGAATTTAATCTATCCGAGTCCGGTTGCTCCCTAGTTCCCTCAAAACTTACTTAAACTAACCACGGCCACATCATGAAATGGCCAATTCTACGATATGGCCACGACATATACACTGATCCCCTCAACCTCAAATAGAGTTTTCCTCAAATTGACTGATCCATAAGCTAGAACTATTGACATATTACCTGCCTAGCGTTTGAAAACTGTCGAATCGAGAAGCCTTATTATAATATATATATATATAATGTCCATTTGATTGAATGAGGTTGAGACGAGGAAGAGTCGAGTGGAAGAAAAACTGAACACAGATTTTAGTCGCGGATTGGCATGATCCCTGTCAGTGTATAAAATGAGTAGAAAGATGTTTTAAACTAGGTACTTATAAGGTCATAACTAAAATCCACATCATCATTAATTTCCTGATCTTATCTTAAGTGACAAACACAACAATTTTCTTCTTTCATCTTTTCCCTAGTCAACCGATATGCTATCATTATTTCCCCTTTCTTTCAAATAATTTATCAAACAATGTATCAACCTTTTTATAACCTTCGAAAAAAAAAGATAGATCAATAGATTCACATAACCATAAATAAAGTTTGACTACCACAACTCTACAAACCTTTGTAAGTAAATAGTTACAAGTTAGTACTGCCAACAGATGCTATCTCTCACGATTCTGTAGACACGTCCAATACTGTCGTTCTAATAAGAGATAATCTTGTCGTGACGAGCATGTGGTTTGAAAGACTGTCATTGTGTTGAAAAGGGAAGGCAAGGATGATGATGGTACAAGGTTTAAGGAGGATATTGACTCACAAAATTTACTGAGTTCACAGGATTCCGGTGGCCTTATTGTGCAGTATGACCTAGACCACTGCAATTCTTTTCGTTTTAAAACAACGACTACTGATTGTTCAATGCACCTGTGTGAAAAAACCGGGAATGTGAAATTGAGACAAAAATGCCGCCGGTTCTGGTTGGTAATAGTCACCTAGGTACTGATTTGCAGAGCTGGTGGCTAAAGAATAACAGCCGCACGGGTCGATCTTCAAGGTTAAGCAACGCTTGCCGATGTCGGTCTGTGGATAGGTGACCATTTTAACTCGGAAAGCACATCAAGCTGTTGGTCCCAGCTGTCATTGCAGATCTTTGGCAGTCGCTATACGGATTGTCAGAAGCTAGAAAATTTGACACCAGTCTTGCTATGAAGTACCGTGTTACCCTGTTACTGGGTTAAGAAGGAGGTCTGGGAGGCAGCTACTCCTCGTAAAATACTAGTATTCAGCTGAATCCAGTTTGACTGGAAGCCGACCTCAAAATAGTTAGGAAAAGGCTGCGTAGGTACTGATTTACAAGGCTTGGCATAATTGCTGATTTTTTTTTAGAATATTGTTCAATAATTGGTAACTATAATTATTTTACTGTCTCATATTATAATACAATTGAGTTTACAAAGTACTTTGTAAAATTCAGATGATAGCGCCATCTGTAAGTGAATGTACGTACTAGCTCGTATGGAGTAGTACTTAGAAAAACTTGATACTTTTACTTCTCAATAGATGGCGCTGTACCCAACTTGGACTTGTTACTTAAGCATTTCACTGCCAGATGTCGGTAATCGGTATTTTCTGTTTTAAAGTTTATTTTCATCTGACTTCACGCCTGAATGTTTTCTTGATATATATTTCTTTTTGTGAAATCACGACAAATTTTAACTTCTCGCGAAAAATACTGTAAACATTATGAAACTAACATTGTCATATTACATTATTTTCACTAGCGTAGTGTACTAGGTTCTATTCCCAGGCCGCATAATAGGGTGTTTCCATTAGGAATATCTCAGGTAACACCTCCGTGCCTCGGAAAGCACGTACAGCCGTTGGTTCTGCGTCTGATCCCTCCACAATTGTGTCGGATGCCGTTCCAGCGGACTATTAGAGTAAAGGAGCACAGAGTACATCTGTGCATGTGCACTATATTATCTCCTAGGTACTTGGTCACTTGATCCGTTTAGATTGGTCTCCTCGATTGAAATTCGATCGGGGTATTATTATTATTTTTAAACTTAAAAGTGGTAGTAGAAAAAGTATACCATACATCATCTGCCTAGCCTTTTCCCAATTATATTGGGGTCGGCTTCCAGTCAAGCCGGATTCAGCTGAATACCAGTATTTTACGTTTAGTGGCTGCCTACCAGACCTCCACAACCCAATAACTGGGTAACACCGTAGTTCTTGGCGAGACTGGAGTCAGATTTACTGGCTTCTGACAATCCGTAACGACTGCCAAAGATCTACAAATGATAGCCGGGACCAACGGCTTAACGTGCTTTCCGAGGCACGGAGGAAACCCGATATGTTAAGATGGTCACTCATGCATAGACCAACCTTGGCAAGCGTTGCTTAACTTTGATCGACCCGTGAAAAAGTATACCATCACATAAGTTTTTACTCAAGCCTATGATTTTTCCAAGTACACAAGTAGTTACAAAGTAGTGGCTGTAATTTAATGTTCATTTATTTAATTTTAACACAAAGAGAGTTGAAAAGCAATGGGGAGACCTTAGCCCAGCAGTGGGACAATATAGGTGGTTAGGAAAAAAATAAAAAATAACAATAGACTGTTTCTCGAACAGAAGATAGTAAAATAATGTAAATGAAGGCAACGTGTGTGTTCTACAGATTACGTTATTATTTTCAAAACAGGGGGAGCGTTAGGGAGCGTTATTACCGAAATTTAAAAAACAAGGGGAGCGTTATCACCGAAATTTAAAAAAAACAGTGGGCGTATTATCATTGAAATTTAAAAATTGAGAGAACTAGTGAAATTTTGTGATGTACCTAAGTATAAAGTTTTCTAGCTTGCATCGCTTTGCCATTATCATCTGGCTTATGCAATTATTTACTGCCATGTGAGGATTTAAATAGATAGGTTTGATCGTGAGAATATGGAGCAGTGTCTGTATTCAATATTTATTGGATTGTGTCAACAGGAATGTGTAGTGCTTATGCTGCACATCATTTACAGTTTTGTTTTTAAAAAACTTGAGTTTCGTCGGTCGTCATAATCGGCAATCGTCAAAGCGCAATGAGATTATTTTCACATTGTTTCCTGATCAACTGAAAATATAAAAAAAGATGGTATGTGAAGAGGAGGGATCAAATGCACGTAACTAAAAGAAATATGAATATAAATGTGGATGGATGGACAGTGGATGGTGGATGGAAAGAAAGTAGGAATGGAGTTAGGAGTGATATGAAAGAAAAGGGAGTTAGTGATAGCGTGACGGTTGACAGGACAGAATGGAAGAAAAAAACGTGTTGCGCCGACCCCAAGTAACATGGGATAAGGGCAGGAAGATGATGTTTTCCTGATTAACTGAACAATCATATTTGGATAGTCGACGGATATATTCTGTGGAAGATTGAGATAAATTCTTAGATAAATTGGGCAGGATGACACAGTCATGGTTTGAAGAGATCTTTTCCAAATGAGAAGTTTCCTTATTAAAGCTAGATACGTACTAATTACACCATTAATTAAATGTAAATAACACGAAGACACCTAAGTTCTTACGACTAATGAGTTCAAGTAGGTCGTATGCTAAACACCGACCACCTGCTTTCCACGCCTTTCAATCATCTTGTCCCTCATTTTACAAGTTCATTCATTTATTCATTTTATTTTGTGAACACAGGGTACAATGGTCTTATGTATATAAAGTGATTGGTCCAACCTATGTTCCGCCGAGAGGCATACAAAATAGTGATACTGTGATCAAAATTAAATTAATTCTATAAATCCCACAATGTCAACAAATAAAAAATTGTCAAAAGTTAAATAAAATAGTAAAGAAAGATAAAACAATGTCAGCAATATTACAGTCGTCGAAATTAATTAAATTAAAATAGTCTAAATGTCATAAAAAAAAAATACAATGTCAGCAGAGATTAAAATTATCAAAAATTACAATTGCATTATAATAAAATAAAATTAAATAATAACAATTCCAAAATTATGATAAATTAAATTTGTCATTCAGAAACTGGTCTAACGTGTAATAGCAGTTTTCAAGTAGCAGCTTCTGTAGAGTGTTTCTGAATTTTTGTAATGGCATGCATTTAATTGCATCGGGAACTTTATTAAAAACTTGGGGAGCAATACCAAAGAAACTTTTCTTCATCAGTGCAGTTTTACATTTAACATGGCATAATGTGTTCATATATTGAGCACGTATGGGTAATTTCTTGACTGTGGCCATTTTTTTAAATAATTGGGGATTATTTTTTACAAACAAAGAAGTTTCCAAGATGTACAAAGCAGGAAAAGTTAAAATATTGTATTTTTTAAAATACGGCATGCAACTGTCAGTCCTTCTTAAACCAAACATCGACCGTATACATCTCTTTTGTATTTTAAAAACAAGTTCTCGGTTTGTTGACTGTCCCCAAAAAACAACACCGTAACGCAAAACCGAGGCTACCAATCCATGATAAGCCGTTAAGAGTGTTTCAGTACTTACTTTTTTTGACAGTTGAAATAGAAGGTACACTGATCTGCTTAATCGTTTACAAACTTCTTCCAGATGTGGTTTCCAGGTCAGTTTGCTGTCTATAGAGATACCCAAGAATTTTGCAATGCTAGCCTCTTCTATTCTAGATTGATTATAGGTGACATTAACTGGAGTATTTACAAGCCGTTGGTAGAAATGCATAATTTTTGTTTTATTTAGATTTATTACAAGATTATTGTCCTTAAGCCAATTAACTATTTTCGAGAGAGTGTCATTAATGTCAAGTTCGTAATTATTAGGATTGTTGCATTTTATAATAACCGTGCTATCATCAGCAAAAAGTACCATTTCATGCCCTGTTATTTTCGGTAGGTCATTAATATATATTAAAAATAACAGGGGTCCCAATACGCTACCCTGAGGAACTCCATATTTGATCAGCCTTGCTGCCGAGGTATATGTTTTTTGCAACTTAGTTACTGGACATATTCTTGTAATTTCTGTGCATTGCAATCTATCACTTAGGTAAGATTCTATAAGTTTAAGAATATTTCCTCTAATGCCGTAGCTATACAATTTTTGTAGTAAAATTTTATGATCCACAAAATCAAATGCCTTTGTCATATCTGTGTAAATAGCGCAAACCCTATTTTTCTTATCGACAGATTTTAGGACACTTGATAGTAGGTCAAATAGAGCCATGTTTATATTAATATTTTTTCTAAAACCCTTTTGTTCATTGCAAAACAGTTTAAATTTTTCAAAATAGGCATATATACTGTTATAGATCACTTTCTCAATGATTTTTGAAAATATAGGAATACGTTCGTCTATCCAGTCCATCCCTTTTCCTCACAATCTACGGGAATGTACATCATGATATTATTAACATGCAAAGTCTATCAGAAGTAACGCAAAACCTGAAAAGTTGTCATTGTAATCATCTTTATGAATCACATTTACTATGGGATCAAATGGGAAATCGCGGAAATATGAACTGCCTCATACATATGTTTGCACAAGTCGACAAAATGCACATATTCGTCCCATGTTGTTCGTCATATTCAAAATAATCAGTAGATACAATTACCCCTTTTTTTGGTTTTCGTTGTTACACTCCATGCGCGGTGTGATTGACGCTGTGACAGTTCATATAGAATTCTGATATAGCCTGAAATAATAGTCGCGGGGAGAAATCTAGTACCTTAAGTTTATTAATTCAGCAATAGATAAAAATGATGTACAGTCAAATTGATGGGGATGGACTAGAAGAAGGGGAAATGTTTTATCATGATTATAGGCTTGGAGACGGAACACGTAAACAATTAAAAGTAACCCAATTTAAAGTAGAATGAAGACCTACATTCACCATAATTGATTATGCACTCACTTAACTTACAT
>NDFZ01003853.1:3118-13710 GCA_002192655.3 Mamestra configurata
AGCATCAATCAAACACAGGTAGATCCTGGTAACTTGGAGGTCTATAGCACAACATGCTTATCAAGCTCGTCGCACTGCAGGCCTTCGTCCTCGTCCTCCTATTAGAAAATCTGACATCTTGCCAAGGGGCATTGTGTTACCCAGTTTGTGGATTACGATTAGATAAGAAGCCGACGCCAACATATTTGATAGAAGGCTAGGCAGACTGATTATAATCTTTTGAACGCCAGAGCATAAACGCATCGGTGTGCCCCCGTCATCAAACCACAAATTCGCCGTTTTTTTTTGTCGACGGTACCGTGTTGGGCGCTTTTTCATTTGTCGGCTATAGCCGACCGTGGCGGTCAAAAGGTTAAAGTGCTTGCAAATGGGGCACCACTGCTCCCATTTGGTTAACCTTTTGAACGCCAGTGTCACGTATACATGACAAGCTAGCGCGTGCCCTGTACGCCAAACGTCACGAATATGTGACAAAAAGTACGGCGAACTTGTGGCTTGGCGTCGGGGGCACGCCGATTCGTTTATGCTCTGGCGTTCAAAAAGGCTTGAAGCTTGATCTATATTTCTATCATAAGGCGAGCGTCGTCCTAATTGGCTAACGATCGTAACAAGAGTTAACGATGCGATTTTGTCGCACGATGAGATCACACACATTTCTTTTGAGTGTCCTAATTGAAGCTTGCAAATGATCGCGCGAGCACAGGATCATTTTCACGATTATTTTCATCGCGCGCCGAAATCGCATCGTTAACTCGTACGATCATTGCAATAGTCAGAACTCAGTCTGTCTAGTTCAGTGGTTCTTATTCTTTTAGTCTTAAGGGATCATTTAACAAAATTTCTGGCGTACCATGGACCACCAACTCTTCGGTCATAGGAATACAGATTTCTTGTGATTGCATACGCTTTACTACTAACCGTACTCAAAAGTAAAACGTGGGTCGGACGCTGAAATCCAACCGATTTTAGGGCTTGGTTTTAAAATGTTCAAAAGTGCCGAGAATCCCGTCGATTTGTAGATATTGTGATGAAAACAATGCTACGCTACCGCGTGTAGCAATTTCTCCTTTTTTTTTTAATCTTTGGGAAAAAGATTGCCTTTTGGCTCTGAAAATATTTAAGTGTCTGAAATGTATCTTTCAGGTATCGTATCGCATTTTGATCACTCCTTCTTTTCTGACCCTTCGAGTTGAAAGTTCAATTTATTTAAGTATGCGAAAATATCCGATTTTAAGAGGACCACTTCGGGGACCACCGGTTAAGAACCACTGGTCTAATCAGAACGAATTCTGGTCCGGTGAATAATGCTTGGCACACAGATAGACCATTTGTACTTATTACCCCGGGAGGTTGCCCTTGGGATAATTTTCGGTTTTCACGCCGTCAAAGATTGTGGTAGAAGCTAATAAAGAAATAAAGTCACCTTATCGTATCCGATGTGCGGGTTGAGCGCGGTGACCAACATGAGCGACTCGTGCATGATCTGCTGAATCTTCGCCTCGTTGGCTTTGATGCCGACCGCGCAGCCCTTGTTGAACGCCAAGCAGCCGTCACCTGAGGACCATCAGATCTCGTTAAATAGCTTCTTATTCAGACGTTTATTTCGCGTCGTGAGTGCGCGCGAATTTACTTATATCTAGGACCCGCGTCTCATGGTAGCTGAAGGGTTTTCTGTAGAATGCAGCTCTCCTTTCTCTCAAGACAAAAGCCATAATTTTGAAAAAAAATGCACTTTCCTTTGGTAACTGATATTTATTTTGTAAGTAGGTTTTTTTGGTCATTTTTAAACTAGATGAGGCCGGTGTTAACTAGCTGACTACCCTGAGAAGAAACGCCGAGACAAACTCAGAAGTCAAAGTCTCTTTTAAAGTTCATACAATTGTACTGGTCAAATCATATGAGAACCATGTAGGTTAATGTCTGAAGTAGTATTTTGAGGAAAGTACCACACAGATTTGAGTGGACCTGTCCAGACAGTGCAAGCATTTGTCAGTTATCGTGTAGCTCAAACATAGAACTTTAAGGAGCTCAACGATTTGACGAACAATACCAAAGTAAGGATATTTGGGTAGGCCACATAAAGAACTCAAACTGCCAGAATAACATGAAATAAACCCTTAATATTGCGATCTACATAGTCCTCACATTCACAATACGTTATATGAGGATCATGCAAATCAGTGTCTGAAATGGTCTTTTGGGGAAAGAACCACACGGATTTGAGTTTGCCATATGTATATTACTTCCCAAAATTTGATCCTTATTAGCAACAATTTGAATGGTGTAATAATACAAAATGTGTGTTTTTTTTTCAAAACGAACCGGTTGGCTTCATGACTAGGAAAACAGATTTTTCAAAAATCCAATAGTGCAATTTTACTTTTCATCGAAATCGGGCTTGAGACTCGTTTCAGTGTTTTTCGATATTCCTCATAGTTTTGGATTTGGCCATCCACGCACACTTTAAAAATAAGCGCCTAGCGCGTAACTAGCGAACGGTGAACTATTGTTTTACGTTCAAGAAACACGTCGAGCCTTTAGGCTGCCTGTCCATTGACACGGAGCGACGGAGTGATGCGGAGCGGAGTAGTAGATTGTGTCCGTCCATTGATGCGGAGTGGGTTAGTGCTGAGCGGAGTTGCGTACTGTGCGGAGTAACGAGTTCACGCAAAGAGTAAGTAATTTTAGTGGGAGGCCAGATTTTTTCCTCTTCCCCGCTCCGCAGCCTCGCTTCGCTTCCAGGTTTTGTATGAGTTTTTAAACTAGTTCGCAAAAGCGGAGCGGAGATGAGATTTTATGCAATTTCATTGGTTAATGTTGTCTCTCCGCTCCAGTGGACAGTCAGACTTACTAAAACAATTCGCGATGCACTGTAGCCCCCTGATCACAGCTGCTGTGGTGTAGACTCTGCGAAGTCTAAGGCCACGTTCCCACCTGCAACCAGTTCGCTTGCAAGTTGCATTACATTGCGGGGGAATAATGTGACAAATCGCTCGATCGTGCACCACAATGAAAAGAAACTTGCATACGAGTTGCTTGCAGTTGGTAACGCGGCCTAAGCTTAGTGAAATGATGCCAGGGTTGCAAAACTGTTGCCAGGGTTACGAAGAGTTGCCACGACAATGGAACGCAAAGGGCATTTAAAGGAACACGGATGGGTTTTAGCCAGTAAGAGTCTGACACTCCCTCCCTCCCGCTCCGGCCAGAGCGGAAGAAGCCATTTGATGATTTCCCCACAAAAAAAGCTAGTGGAACGTTGACTCACCAATGAGAATGGCAGACCGCAGCACGTTGGCGACCATCATGGGCTTGAAGACGTTGAGCTCGAAGTGTCCGTTGCTGCCGCCGATGGTGGTGGCCACGTGGTTGCCCATCACCTGCGCCGCGATCATCGTCATCGCCTCGCACTGCGTGGGGTTCACCTTGCCTAGAATGTTGCGGAGATAATATTAGGAATAAATGGCAGAATGAGTAACGTGACACTGCGCTTAAAAATGAGTAATATAGACGTAGGAAAAAGGATGCCGGGCGGGTCACAGCCTACTGCATAAGGGATGGTTCGAGGTGGTGACGGAAAAAAATATCTGTAACAATTTACGAGGGCTTTTGCCTAGGCAGAGATAGTCATCATCATGTGCCTAGCCTTTTCCCAACTTAAGGGTGCGTTTCCACCAGAAATGTGCGAGGTAGCCGACTGGCGCTAGGATGCGTAGCGACGCTGTGAAACGGTGCGAGGATGTGTAGCGGACTCTTTTCAGTTTCTCGCTCGCGTCTATCCTTAGCTCACATCCCTCGCGCGCATCCTTCGCTTATTTTGTATGTACAAAAACCTCGCGCCGATAAGCCGTTTCCACCGGAGCTGCGAAGAGCGAGGCTAGGTGAATGAAGTGATTCTATTGGTTCTTAACCTTTTGCGGTCGGCTATAGGCGACAAATCAAAAAGCACCATCACGCCGCCGTCGGCTAGAGCCGACAATAAAACGGCGAAACTGTTGTTTGGCGTCGGGGGCACACCGATGAGTTTATGCTCTGGCGTTCAAAAGGTTAACAAACACATCCTCGCACATCTCTGGTGAAAACGGACCCTTATTGGGGTCGGCTTCCAGTCAAACTGGATTCAGCTGAATACTAGAATTTTACGTAGAGTGGCTGCCTACCAGACCTCCACAACCCATTAACAGCAGTGCACAGTATACGCTGCAAAAAAAAAAACAGGATGCGATTCACTTACAACCAGCGTGCGTTTATGAGCAGACGCTTGAACGTAAACGATGCAAAAAGGGTATGTCCAGATCATAGCAGGTGACGTTCTGTAGTGCATGAGATTATGTAAATATATTCTCATCCTGTCTCTCCAAATGCTGCGAAGATAGCCTGGTTCTGTGTGAGGGAGTGGGCCGCTACCACCAGGAGAGCTCAGTGCGAATAGGAAGATGACTCATATCCAGGGATCAGAATAGGTAGACTATATTTACCTAATGTTCGTGGAAGTAAGTAATATGGAGTTGATAATAGCTCCTATAAAATCCCGGAATCATAAATGGAATCATGACAATTAAATCCCGGGATTATAAAACATGAACTGGACTTACGAGTATAGTTACAAATTATTGATTTGAAGAATCAAAAGAAGAAAGAGTTGTGCGAAAACAAAGCTATTTAATTTAACAGTTTTAGTAGGTACGCCGGAACTTTAAAAACATTATTAGATTCTTCGATATAATAATTTTGTTCAAATGTATTCAAAGCGCAATAAGTAATTTGCAATTTCTTAAATCCCGGGATACAATCGTCATGTTTATTATTCCGGGATTTTAGAGGAGGTACCTCTCCTCTACGAGTACGTAGTGGATGCAGTACCGATGCAACGCGTCACGCAGGTACGTGATTTAGGGGTTGTTCTCACTCCAGAACTGTCTTTCCGTAAGCATATAACTAAGATCTGCAAAAAGGCATTTAGAAACTTCGGGTTTGTTCTGAGGCAGACGCGAGACTTTACCAGTATCACAGCCATCAGAGTCCTGTATGACGCATTAGTCAGGAGTCATCTGGAACATAGTGCTGTCATATGGGCTCCACATGAGGCTAAGTGATGTTGGAGCGAGTCCAGAACAAATTCACGCGCCACTTGTATAAAAAACTTTATGGGGTATACCCATTTTACCCTTTAATGTACCCCACTCTATTCTTACTGGGTATGGTGGGGTACAATCAACTCGGGGTGCGACGGGAATTTGCACTAGTGTCGTACATAGTGAAAGTGTCGTACACAACCCAGCAGTGCTGCAGCGGTTGTACTTGTCCGTACCCGCCCCCGCCACTGCTGGTCGTACCATCAGCCAGGACCAACTTGCTGGCCAAAACTCCTCTGACTCGAGCAATTCGCACCATCAATTATATTCAGGTCGAAATTGATATATACACATGTCCCTGGGGTGAATTCGCAAAAATAGTATTGTTTACACTTTGTTACAAAAAACTAACTTAATAGGTATTGTATTTTGTGGTTTAATTTTAAGTTTGGGTGTGTGACTTAGCTATCGCATTAGGTTAAGACCTGTAATGGTAGTTTTAAGGCAGTTAACCTTTTGAACGCCAGAGCATAAACGCATCGGCGTGCCCCCAACGCCAAGTCACAAATTCGCCGTACTTTTTGTCACATATTTGTGACGTTTGGCGTACAGGGCACGCGCTTGCTTGTCATGTATACGTGACAATGGCGTTCAAAAGGTTAAATAAATAAATAACTCTATGTTACTTACTTCCACGAACATTAGATAAATATAATCTACCCATTCCCATCTCTGCTCATATCTCTTGATTCTGGTTCTAGGGCAGTTTACAGTAGTGGTAGATAACCAGACTAATTGCAACAATAAGGCATTCTCCACCAATCAACCCTTAAGTCCAAAAGATCTACACCGGTTCAAAGAAAACATTTCTAAACCCTGAAGATCGAGCCATGCGTCTGTTGTTTGCCTCAAAAATGCAGTATTATGCAGTAAAGTATTTAAGTGATGTAGTGACCGGGCATGATGGAGGATCCAGGCTCATTCTCGGGCAGCATGAGCTCGCCCAGGCCGCAGCGGGGCCCGGAGGCCAGCAGTCGGATGTCGTTGATGATCTTCATGAGGGACACCGCGATGACGTTGAGCGCTCCGGACACTTCCACCATGGAGTCGTGGGCGGCCAGCGCTTCGAACTTGTTTGGTGCGGTTTCGAAAGGAATGCCTGGAAATGTGAACATTTTAGTTATTTATTGAAATATATTACATGAAAAACAATGAAAAGCTTTTTTTTTTTAAACTTTGCCCTACACTAGGAATTAGTACGGCAACAAAAAGAACCACAACGCCATGTACGACGAACTAACAACGAAATCCTGCACCGCGCAAACATAGTTCTCCGTGCGATTTGAACACATTAGTCCAAATATCAACTCGGGCAGTTGCCTACCAGACACAATAACCGTCTGGTCGGAGGATCCTCCCATTTCAGTGAAGGTATACGCATACCACTATAATAAAATTGTTTGTTTATAAGAACTTACATGCAAGTTTACAGTTAATTAAATATTTAAGGTCTTCATTAAATACTAAAATGGTATACAATAATAGGATCCACTTGACGTAGGATGAATCAGAACTTCAGCGATCTTTGTTTTTTATCGTCACTATTATGAGAAACCAATAAAATCCTGACAAAATGGATCCAGACGGAATTTTCCTGATGAGCTCACCCTGGACCTCGATATCACCTGATGGTAAGCGGTAGATGAGGTCTACAAAGGAATGAGCTAGCCTAGTGTTGCTAGTTCACTCTTGCTTTGAAAGCTGACGGGTCATCGGTACAAAGAAATAACATTTATGTATATGGCGACAGTCCATCAGGTACCTACACACAAAATAAAAAACCGGGCAAGTGCGAGTCGAACTCGCGTGCAAAGGGTTCCGAACGAATTAAAGAAAAAAACATTTTTTAGGTCCGGTAGTTTCGGAGATAAATAAGGGTTCTATGGTCAATTTTTATCTTAATTTCTTGAATAACTTCGGAATGGAATATTTTAAAATAATGAAAACATCATTTTTGAAACCCTTACAATGAGCCTTTTCATTTGGTATGTCACACGGTACAGTTTGAAAAACTTTCTTTTTTAATTTTCCAAAATGTGACCGAATTTTCAAAATGTATTTATTTATGTTCAAAAGTTCTAATGTGAACAAAATTGCACCTGAATCGGTAAAGTAGATGTGGAGAAAATCGACAGACAACCGAGTGAACCTATAAGGGTTCCCTTTTTCCATACAGAAGTTCGGAACCCTAAAAAGTGATTATGAAACCAAAAAACTTAAGTGTGTGCCTTGCGGCTGCTTCAAATAGGTTCAAGTAATGTTACCAAATAGATGGGTGGTGGGTTAGTTAAAACAAATATTGTCTTCAAGTCACCAGTAATGGCCGCAATCTCTGCGGCGCACTTCTCCGCGAAGCCGATGCGCGTGTTGAGGCCGGTGCCCACCGCCGTGCCGCCCAGCGCCAGGTAGTGCAGGCGCGGCAGCGTGGCGCACACGCGCTCGATGCCGTACGCCACCTGCGTGGCGTAGCCGCTGAACTCCTGGCCCAGCGTCAGCGGCACGGCGTCCATCAAGTGCGTCCTGGGGACCACGGTCATGTTGTACTTGGTAAAGATTAACCTTTTGAACGCCATTGTCACGTATACATGACAAGCAAGCGCGTGCCCTGTACGCCAAACGTCACAAATATGTGACAAAAAGTAGGTACGGCGAATTTGTGGCTTGGCGTCGGGGGCACGCCGATGCGTTTATGTTCTGGCGTTCAAAAGGTTAAAGATATCTACTATGGCAGACTATCACGCAATATTTAAATAGTCTACATTTTGATTAACCACGAACGAGTGAATCGCCGAGATGAACGCCCTGCTATCTTTACTTCTTCTTATCTTTACTTTAATGGTTCCAATATTAGTACCATTTACCTAAATTTATTTAGAAAATTAATAAGTTTACCTCTGCTGGTAATACTTTGTTCCGATAAGTAGCATACTCTGGGTGCATCGTCCTCACATATCTATCTCTATCTATTGGGGTATGGTTTCCGCACTTAGTCCTGATGTTGGACCATTGTGCGTGGGCCATGGCGGCCGTCATTCCAACCAGCCGACCTCCCTCCAGAAGCAGATCAGTCCTCCTAAAGAGTTCAGGGTGTCTGTGAGTGAATTTGGTGTTCCTATCGTTTGTCTACGTATATCGGCGACGCCTGTGCACTCAAGGAGCACGTGCGACACCGTTTCCTCCTCCTCCATGCATGCTCTGCACAGAGGACTGTCTGTTATACCTAGTGTGTGGAAATGCTTATTCAGTGAGCAGTGTCCGGTGATGGTCCCCGCCACCATTCGCAGGCTGCCCCTATCCAGTCGCAGAAGGCGCTTGGTAAGTTTATTGTTTAGGAGTGGTATAGCCTCCTTGGACTGCCTGCAGCCTGGTGCCGAGGTCCACCAGCGTTCTGCTTGTGTGTGGGTATGTTCTTGTAGCCACGTGCGTAGCTGGGTGAAAGGGAGTGGCACTATGGGTTCGGGTCCAACAGCCATCGTACCAGACCCCCTCCTGGCCAGTTCATCGGCCGCGTCATTTCCTAGTGATCCGCTGTGACCTTTTATCCACTGCAGCGTCACAGTGTTGTGGTTTGTCACCGTGACGCGTTCTAGTGCATTGTGGCATTCTTGTATTTGTTTCGAGGTGGTGTAGTTTCTATTTAGGGATTGGAGAACTGAGGCGCTGTCGGAGAGTATACGAATATGAGTGTCCGTGACTCCCCTGGCTTCTATGGCATGGATCGCTAGGATAATGCCCACGCATTCCGCCTGATAGACGGTATTGAGCTTTCCTAGTGGTCTGGATATTCTAATGTTGAGGTCGCTGGAGTCGTCCTCACATAATATTAAATTATTTTTTGTATACCAAATTTTGTAAAACCATTATTTCAAAAGAGTAACTATGGAGTTTCTTGCCCGTTCTTTTCCATAAGAATCTACCTTTCCGAATGGACAGTAGAGTCACTTTATTAATGTAATACTATTATTTTACTGAACTGTAAATGATGACGTTCAAAAGTGCCGTTTAATGGCCTAATTGAAATAAACGTTTTGACTTTGACTTTACGTCAGGTCGTCGCCTGTCTATACAAGGAAACGTTTAAAACACATATCCTACTAGTATTATAAACGCGAAAGTTTGTAAGTATGAATGGATGGATGGATGTTTGTTACTCAATCACGTCAGAATGGCTGAACGGATCTTGATAAAATTTGGCACAGAAGTAGATTGTAGTCTAGACTAACACATAGGATACTTTTTATCCCGGGAGTAATTTCCCTTGCGATAATTTTTGACAGACGCGCGGACGGAGCCGCAGGCGGCAGCTAGTTCCAAATAAAATGAGGATATTTAAAGAAATGCATAATCTAATCTTCATTGAGATACCTATTCTGGAAAATTTCTAGATACCCATACACGGACAAACCCCAATTTGGGTGGCGATTGATGACCTACCTGCCGATTTTAATAATCTTATCGAACTCCTTAGCCTTGGCTTCCAAGGTATCCCTGAGTGCCACAAGTCCTGGCATGAGTCTGTCCCTCAGCGTCATGGCTACAGCGATGTGCATGGCTGTGGGGTACGTGTCGTTGGAGCTCTGCGACTTGTTCACGTGGTCATTGGGGTGCACGGGCTTCTTACTGCCCAACGTGCCACCCAAGGCCTTGATAGCGTAATTCGCTATCACCTGAACAATAAAAAAAATAAACCTTTTTAAAATGGGTCAGTAATTGCCTTCTGGGCCAAAAAGAAAAAAACACGAAGTCATTTATTTGACGACAATCCGGGTCAATCATACACAAAATAAAATAGCGAAAGTGCGAGTCGGACTCGCGTGCAAAGGGTTCCGTACAAATTTCATTTTTTAACTGACTACAAAAAGTGAGGAGGTTCTCAACTCGGTTGTATTTTTTTTTATTTTTGTTACCTCATAACTCAGTCATTTATGAATCGATTTGAAAAATGTTTTTATGTGAAAGGATATATACGTTTCGATTGGTCCCATAGAAATTATCAAAATCGGTTTAGCAAAATAGAAAATATATCATCCAAGTAAACGAAATTGCGTGTTTTGCTTTCCTGTGGTGTTGTTGGATGTAGTGTGAAAGATAAAAAACTTTTTTACAAAGTAATAAGTTATTCTATACTTTGTAGTGGTACAAGACAACAGAGGCATATGCCCAATGTCCAGCAGTGGGCAAGGTCTGGGTGTGGATGAGTATGAGGCCATTACTTTTATATTATTTAGCATGGTAGGTTTAAGTTTTCTTAACCTTTTGAACGCCATTGTCACATAAAAGTGACAAGCAAGGACGTACCCTGTACTCCAAATGTCACAAATATATGACAAAAAATACGGCGAATTTGTGGCTTGGTATAGGGGGTACGCCGATGCGTTTATGCTCTGGCGTTCAAAAGGTTAAGTCATTGTTTTAGTTCGGTATAGTGTTTAACTTGTTTTTGTTTATAACAAATTACTA
>NDFZ01003853.1:14893-26960 GCA_002192655.3 Mamestra configurata
ACAGGCTCTGCCTAGTTTGGGATCGGATGACCGTGTGTGAGTTGTCCCAAGATATTATTATATTATTATTTTTATTTTTGTGTATACTACTAACACTTTCTTTGTAAAAATATGGACGTATGCCTGAAAAAAAGATAAATTATTATTATTGTAGGTACCTAGCTAGCACTTCGCGCGCGTCTTCGTCTGCGCAGATTTAGCACAAACTATTTACCCCTTTTCACCCCCAGGAACATTGAATTCCTGGACCAGGGGCGGCCCCCAGTAATGAATAACCAACGAACCTGTACTTACGACGCACAAAAAGAAATAACACTTGTACTAATTGGAACCCTAGTGCACTTGTCCGAGACTGTAAGCTGACTTATCATAAAAGCAAGCTTTGTTTTAAATGTCATGTTTCTAATCCCAGTAGTTTCGGCTGTGCGCTGAAATATCAGTCAGTCCGTTTCCCTTTTATAATATGTCGTGGCCATTTCGTAGAATTCGCCATTTCATAATGTGGCTGACAACTTCATGAAATGGTTGTATTTAATTAAATGGAAAGTACCTTATTTCATGTATGGTCAAAAATTAGTGATCGTATCGTAAATTAGTTACATTATCCAACGTTAGAGGTGCTGATATCAATTCGTTTTTGTGATGCATCATGGCAGTGACAAATTATTCCCATAAAAAGCTACTTAATAATAAAGTGCCAGCTGAAGTAAAAAGCCATTTCATGATGTTGACCAAGTTAGGGAACTTAGGGCACCGCAACATGGATAGTTTAGGTTCGAATGGGATGACTTAGCTCCCGTCATACTATTCATGTTAGGTTCGTATACAGTGTATATCCTGCAGTACGAGCCCCGTCTAGGTGTGTAGTAGGGGCTCCGTCGTCGAAGTTAGGTTTGAAGTTGTCATTCCATGATGTGGCCGGACATTCATGATATGGCCAAATGTGGATTCACATATCATCAAACATTGACATTTAAACAATACGGTCAGTTTTAGCTGGCCAAATCATGAAATGGCCAATTCTACGATATGGCCACGACATATACAACGTGTAACAGAATAAACGCAATACCTCTTTAGGGGTCATTGTACTCATCATTATGAACCTATGGGACCAACACTGAAATCGCGAAAAACATTGTATATTATTTAGATTGGTTTTCAACCATCATAATTAGAAAATTTAAATGAAACTAATCACCTCATTAGTGTTCATGTTGGTCTGTGTGCCAGATCCGGTCTGCCAGATGACGAGAGGGAAGTGGCCCTCCTTGTACAACTTGCCGTTGATGACATCGTCACACGCCGCCATAATAGCTTCAGCTGTAACACAATAGGTAACTGTGGAAATTCTTGCAGATAACTATATTTATCCATCTAGTGACTAGATGGACAAATATTTCCTAGTAGCCAACTGTGGTTCCAAACTTTCGACTTTAAGTCTATTTTGTCAAGATTTTGTGAATGGTATTGGTCTATTTAAAAAATAAATTGTCTGACGGCCGGTTTCAATAACATATCTACTTTAACAAACTGTCAAATTAGGTACCAACAGTAGCTGAAACGTCATGTGTGTACGTGGTAGTTGGTCAAATGTAGATACGTTATTGAGACCGGTCATAAGTCAATAGTCTATGGAATCTTCAAGATTGTTTATAACAAAAAGAGGTTTGGACTTGATATTGAACCTTGAAGAACGCCCAATGTCATTTTAAACTCCAACTTAACCAAGAGAGTTAACGCCATGTATCTCAAATTTTACCTGGCTTTTAGGTAGGGATCAATTCAGGTTTATGCAGTCTTCGAGAAATTTCAAAAAAGTAGTTTCATCCATGTTCACCCACACATACATATTGTTTAGTTCTGGCCTAATTTCTAGAGTAAGTTTCAATAATTTCTCACCAATTTTCTTGTCTAGGCCATACTCCATATTGACTTTAGCGGCAGCTTTCTTTAAAATACCCATGGCGACAACGACTTGGAACTATAAAAAAAATACACCGTTTAGTACTTCATATCTTCTTTGCAAGAGGCCAGAAAAGGAAGGAGGGAGTAAGGGGAAGGAGGGAGTAAGGGGAAGGAGGGAGGAGTGGGAAGAAGGGGAAGTGGGAGCAGAAAGGAAGAAGTGCTCCCTGACAAAACTGTATTGCACTGATTTTAAATCAAAGACTTGCCAGCTTCTGTTGCCAATTCTGTAGTCTTCTCTTGATCTCTGGCTTACCTCCAGTATCAAGAAAAATATCATGGGCAAACAGAACCTTTTCCTGTATGGCTCACTTCAGAGTGTTCATTATCAATAAGACGCACTGCACATAATAACTTTACCACACTTACCATTCACAGCTTTGTCGTCACCAACTCATGACTGTTTTTTATTTTAAGTTGGCAAACAAAGAAAGTATCTGTTGCAATGGAGTTTGAACTTTGTCATGTATATGATCTCAAATTCTGAATTTTAATACAGGTACTGAATGAAAGTCCAACTCACCGGCATTCTTTCCCTGATGCCTCCTATGGGGAAGTTCATGACAGACCTGAGTGTCTGACATCCATAGAGCCTGTCATCTGCAACTTCCAGCTCTCCCATTGTGTCGCGCTCTTTTCGCTGTAACATTATAATGCAAACATCAGTAAACCAAACAATGCTGACTAATTGAGACATCTGCATTTCATTTCAGTTTCATGTGATTTTTAATGGAACCCCGCCAAGTGCGAGTCGGACTCGTGCATGAAGGGTTCCATACCATAATACAAGATTTAATACTATGAATTTGAAAAGCAAATTTAACAACACAAACTCTGTGGAGTTTGTGTTGTTGCTTTTCATAATTGCTTTTCATTGCTTTTCATAATGGCAACTGGTAGACTCTTGAAATGCTCACAAGCATTTCAAGCGTCTACCAGNGAACTCTGTGGAGTTTGTGTTGTTGCTTTTCATAATGGCAACTGGTAGACTCTTGAAATGCTCACAAGCATTTCAAGCGTCTACCAGTTGCCACTATAAAAATCGAGCAAAGAAAACACCTTGTTGTAGCGGCAACAGAAGTACACACTCAGTGAAAATTTCAACTATCTTCCTATTATAGTTCATGAGATACAGCCCGCTGACAGACAGACATCAGATCCTACAAGGGATTGGTTGGCCTTTGGGTATGGAACGCTAAAAAGCAATATGTCAGAACAAAAGCTAAGTACTGAGCTGTAACATTACTGTTTACAGAGTATTATAAAACAACTAGCACTGCCCCATGGTTTCACCTGTCCACACTAATATTTGATGTTCGCTTGGAATTCTTTATTTTTTTCTATGACGGCTCCATATGGATGATGGTTAAATAGCTTAGAACCTTCCTCAAGAATTTAGCTAACAAATGCAAAAGATTTTATTCACCCGACAGGCACTTTCAAAGATTTGTATGATCTTACAAAAAAAAAAGCACTTCACCTTTTATTATATCAGTCAGACATCTATTCGTTTATTTTTGCAATTTTATTTTAGGCCTGATACTCTATATATATAAAAATTTATAAATAGTAAGAGTTCATTTTCAAAACAGGTAAACAAACCAAATAACTAAAAAAGAAAACTGAGAAAAGCAGTAATTGAAGTGCTCAATGCCAATGACGACCAGAGTCAAGGNGTATTTTAGGTCTGATACTCTATTATATAAAAATTTATAAATAGTAAGAGTTCATTTTCAAAACAGGTAAACAAACCAAATAAGTAAAAAAGAAAACTGAGAAAAGCAGTAATTGAAGTGCTCAATGCCAATGACGACCAGAGTCAAGGGTCTGTTACAGAAGGCGGTACCGATTCTACATCGTATGGTATTATTATTGGTCTACTAAATTAAGAAATGCTGATATTGAAGTGTTCTGTATACTATAGTTTTGACAAGGAAGGTTAGGGAGTTCAACTGTTTTATTATTTACGTACAACATTTGCCTCAGCACGAGTCCTTTAGAAACAAGCTGCGATTATGGGTTTTCGAAAAAACAATCAGATTACGCAACTTACCGCTAGTGCACTGGAAGTCGAGAAACTCGCTCTCTCTATTGATTTGATGATGCATCTTAGATTCCTTGACGAGTTTAATAACATAGAAGTCGTGAATTTAAGACTGAGGGCCATGATTTTGAGGAAAACTCCAGTTTTTTCTGAAAAGATGTCAAATTATTTCAAAAATGAACCGAGTTCGACGAACCCGATTCCTCTCTATATGCCGCAGACTAAAAAGAAGAAAAATAATGTAGTTTATGACCTAGATGGCCAGAGTAGAAAGAGTTTTGAATATAGTATGTTACGGACCCAATTCCAATTTAATAACTTAATTATTTGAAATAATATAACGCATTTATTTTGGCAAATAAATAAAAGAATTACTTAATTACTATTCACCGTCACCTGGGACCCCGTGATACGCTTGATTTGACAGGTAGTGGCTGGCAACGTCAAAGCGGCCAAAGCCAAGCGACAGCAGCGGTGCCAACTGATTAATTATTATTATTATTTTATTATAATTCCTTTTATTCATTTTCTATAACTTACTTCTTACATTTATAAATATTTCTTAAAAAATACATTTAAAAATATAAAAAATAGCAGCCCACTGGTATCGGGAACAAGGTCCAAGCTACCGGCGGCGGTCAGGGGCTCCAGAGAGAGGAACCTCCTAACAATGCGAACCGTGTCCAGAAGTACTGCTTTCTGAATCAAGCCCTTGATCCAGCTGCCTAACGATAGCCTCCTGAAGTGTTGGTTGAGGCTCGTGACTGTTAAGCCGTTGGCTAACACGACTATCGGTACAATGATCGCCGAGTTCACATCCCACATGTCAACAACCTCGTGAGCCAAGTCAAGATATTTGATTTGTTTATCTTTCTCGGCTTTCACGAGGTTCTCTTCATGCGGAACAGTTCTGTCTACAATCATTGCACGCCTCTCGATTCGGTTCATCACCACAATATCAGGCTTATTGGCCACAATAGTCCTGTCAGTGATGATGAACCGATCCCAGTACAATGCTGCCATGTGATATTGCCATTATCGAGAACTGGGTCGGGCACATACCTAAAATACGGCACTTCCGAGTCCACAAGAAAATATTTCAGAAAAAGTTGCTGTTGTATAATCCTGGCTACAAGGTTATGTCTATACAAGTATTCTCCGTTAGCTAGACGGGAACAACCAGAGATACCTAATGAAGCGAATTGATTCTCCCGGACGGAGACGTGCCCGACATATGTCAGCCGTGCCGTCCTTTACAATAAATCTCCGGTAGTTTTTCGTCATGATAACTTCGTCCAAAATTGCACAGACAAAACCTTCGGTTTCTCCAAAGAGGTCACCGAAACGCAGCCAGGCTACGGACGCTAATTGACCTACGTCGGACCCATGTAGGGCCCGGAAAAAGAGTTCGTGAAGTTACTCTGTCATGTGGTATGGCAGAGTAACTTCACGAAATATTCCCTGAGACTGCATATCTCGCGATAGTGGAGGGTCTTGTTATAATTATTTATAAGCTGAGAAAATACCGCTGGGTCCCAAAAGTGCTTCAAAACTGATTCAATCATTTGCATCAGGCAAGTAAATTTTTTCTCGGAAATAAAAAAGTAACAACTCTTTTGACACCCATCTAATAGGCGATCACATTTTGTTTTTATTTTTAACGGACTTCAAATAAAGGAGGAGGTTCTCAATTCGATTGTATGTTTTTGTTTTTGCACGTTTGTTACTTCATAACATCTTCATTTATGAACCGATTTGAAAAAAATCTTCTTTATGTGAAAGAATATACTTCCCGGTTGGCCCCATAGACATTTCATCAAAATTGGTTCAGTAGTTTGGTTGGAAAAAATATGTCATTCAAGTAAACGAAATTGCATATTCTGTTTTGCTGTGACTTTCCAGTGATTTTTTTTTTAATATCTTTATGTTTTCGTTTGTTTTATTGAAATTCAGCTGGGTGAAAATGCACCTCCTTGCACCCTTCTTCTGGCACCCATTGAACTTGAAGTATTTTTTATCTCATTAAAAGAAGCGTGTCCCGTATATGGTAACTTATCAAGCCAAGCAAGGGATTGTAATTTATTTTAAGACTTCATTCAACAAAATAATAAAATCACAGTTTTTGTGAATATTCGTAACGTAGTATAATGACTGTCAATGAGGTTCTTTTCTTTTAAATAGTATGTACTAATTCCATACTATTTCCCTTTATTGTCTATGGCTGGTTCAAATTAGCTGNCTGACTGTCAATGAGGTTCTTTTCTTAAATAGTATGTACTAATTCCATACTATTTCCCTTTATTGTCTATGGCTGGTTCAAATTAGCTGTTTTGTTTTTTTAGCTGTCGAATTGCTGATAATTGCTCACTGTTATTATTAATTTATCAGGTTTTCATTCATCACAATTCTTTGACTTGAATAATTTATTTGGAGACATGCGAAATAAATTTTGCTTTGATAATTTCGCAACTTTTGAACGCAGCCAAAGCCGAAAGCGCCTCTAGCGGCAATTATGGTTACTAATGTTTCCGAATCGGCAATGTTCGGCTTTTCTCGGGTCAGTCACGCCTAGACTCGTTCGAAAAGCGAAACCAAATCATTCCACGGCGATGTACGAAGACTGATGCTCTTGTCGTGGACTCCCTGAGCAAACGTGCTATTTTTCTCATTGTAACGGGCTTTGATATCCGCCAGAGGTATTTTTATAAGTATAATGTTGTGATTTAAACCGTCGCTTGTGGTGTTAAGTGTTCCTTACGTTTAAGTGAAAAAAATATACAAAGAATATTGTGTGTGGTGCAATAGTGCTCACGGCAGTTCCCATATCCCGGATTCTAAAGGATTGTTGTTTATCCAGCAAAGAGATAATCTGTTAAAAGGTAAGTTCTACACCTTTTCTGTATTGCAGCCGACCATTCGTGGAGAAAGAACGCGTGGCGTTTATTGGAATGGCTTCCGTTTATCGACTCGCGTGCGCGGTAATGGCTGACTTTCTTTTCTCTCACAGTAGGGATTTCGTTGATAGATATTGATGGAAATATAAGTTGGTATCGTAAGATGGGCACTTTTATCATTGGATTGTTTTTTGTGTCATCTGTGCGCGTAGGTGGTTGATTACAGCGAGTGGGTGGAGGCAGGGAATGTAATCAAAATGTTGCGGCACGGTAGGCTTGAGACCGGTCGCGCGGGCCGCAGTCCTGCACCATAGTCGCAGTGTTGTCTATTCGATAAGGCGAGTTCCGTTTTTGAGCCCGACGAACGTTCAAGTCTTGGATGACGTGATCAGTTTTCTTATTCATCATCTAAGCCCTACGGCCTCCTTGTTTAAATCTGGGAGATAAAATTAGCTGTGCGTCTACAATTATTTACATTCCATAACAATCAACATGCTTGCTGGATGGTAATTATGAATGTGTTCGAACTTTGAACCCAATTTTATGAATGAAGTTTTATGACTCATTCATTTCTTCAGATTAAAAAAATACTATCTTCAGGGTCAATTGTCTATGCATTATTGGCTCATGGGTACCTCTAGTGTTAACTTTCAAAATGTTATCTATAAATTTATTCTACTAGGTACTTGTAAAATACTTGCCACTAATCCAACACTACTAAAAACCAGAGGGTGCTATATTTTTGGAATATTCCGATTACTGGATTGTAAAAAAAAACAAGATAAATAAAGCATTTCAGAATTTATTTATTTAATAAGGGTGTATGTAGGAAGTGGTGGAGAAGCTGTGGACAGAGGGTGTGCCAGAGTTCTGAAGTGCCGGATTAGTGAGACTACTGTAGTTGTGTTTTACACCTATCAGCTGTAAAACACAATTAGTTACAAAAAGTCCAGTAATTAAATGTATGTATGGTAGGTAGGTAATTTAAAACAGGAAAAAATAACACTTGATGTTTATTTTAAGGTGATGGAGGTAAATGTTAAGTATTTTTAATCAGTGGTGTTCCTATAATGTATTTAGGTAGTAGAAGTTTTTTTTTACAAGAAAGAATTTAAGAAAACTAACTCAGAAAGTATTCTGATCACACATCTCATACTTCATCATACTTAACTATATTCTTATGAAATAGCCATAGAAAAAATACATTCATTCATAGTTATTGTTCACTTAGGTGGTAGAAAACTTAATTATTTAAAAAAATCTTCTATTCTTTTCTATTTCATATTAATGTACAAAAATAATGTCAAAAAAAATATCAGAATACTGTCCAATTTTTGGCAAGGATTTAACAGAAAATGGAAAAACTTAACGAAAAAATTGATCTATTCGGGAAGATGGCTTCTTAATCTGCCCAGCCTCTTCTCTTTGTTAGGAAAGGCTTCCTGCCTACTTCAATGCAGCTAAATACAGACTAAAGATTTCATTTGCATTATTGAGAATATAGGAACTAATAATAAGTCTGTCAGTCAGAGGGTCAGCCAACCAGAAAACCACATGAACCACACCTATCAACCATTTTTGAAAGAAAGAAAGAAGAATAAAAAAGGAGTTTATTTGCGACAGGCATGTTGCATACCAAAAAAAAAAAATAAACTAAATTACAAAGCTTTTCTAAACCTTATAAATCAGAGCCAAAGAGAATCTTTATTTAAATCCATATTAACCTATACTACCAATTTTAGCTTTTGGTAACAGGTAATGTTTCTTTGATGTAAGAAGTTTTGCCACAAAGGATTCTTTCAACAATGTCATAGAAAAAAAAAAACTTAAACAATTCTAATGGGCATAGGATATTTCTATCAGGAAATAGTAAGTGAAAATTATAGGAAAAGGTTAGATTCAATTAATTTTTGGTTATAGAAAACTGCAGTCCTGGCTTGTGTTCTAGTAATCTAGCTATTTAGCTAGTAAAATCCAACTGGGCAGAAGCTTCCAGCTTCCTCTTCCAGACACATCTACTTCTTGGCAATGTGGACCAAGCATAAGCATACTTAGCTTAGATCAATGCCACTGCTGGAACACAGGCCTCCTTTAATGTACCATGCAGGCCTAGTGAGGGTTTCTGGAGGTCTCATACATTTTTTCAAGATGCTTTTCGTCACCATTTTGAGAGCAGTCAGTGGAGATGACATAAATAATTTTTTATCTGAAGTGCCTGCTTGGCCACACTACCAACTTGGAAGTCAGGGCCATTACCATTGGTCCAACACTGCATTCTTTAATCTTGTCGCTTTTTACTATAATTTGCTCCTCAATGGGGGTGCTCTCGTTAATAATTTAGGTATATTAATCTCGCGCGACAAAAAACTAAATGGTTTTTACTCACATCTCTATTTAGGGTACAACCACGCCTCACCTGTGGAAGCTCATGACTAAAAGCTCCGTATGACTACGAAATTACCCAATCAGACGTATGGGCTTATAAAACCGGGCAAGTGCGAGTTGGACGCTTACACAAAGGGTTCCGTACCATAAACCGGAAAAAAACACGTTTCTTGTATGGGGGCCCCCTTTAATTTAATTTATTATTTGTTATAGCGGCAATAGTAACAAACTGAAAATTTCAACTGTCTACCTATTACGGTTCTTGAGATACAACCCCCTGACAGTCAGACGGACGGACGGCGGAGGCTTAGTAATAGTACGGTACCCTAAAAAGGAACGTGAGGTAAAAAACCACAATCAGTAAAACCAAAATTTATAATATAAATCAAATTTTTCGAGGTAACTTCATTGTCATCTACATTTGTAGTAGTAGATATTGATAAGATTAATTACGCAACTAGGTACTACAAGATTTAGAAAAAAATATCGAAATAGTCGTCAAGTATTGCTCTTCAAACGGTGAAGGAAAACAACGTAAGGCAACCGCGGCCGTGTGCTAGAACTACACATTCGAAGACATACGATATCCTCCAATCCTCAATGGGTCCGCATGGTGGATACGACCACTCCCTGTCGCAAAGGGGATATCTGTGTCCCAGCAGTAGAAACATCAGGTCGAAGACAGACTACGCTATACTAAAAAGCCCGAGGAATTAATGTTACGCGCAAAATCTTAAATTGACTTGATAAATATTCCTCAAAAATTGACAAACAAATTATCCGATCTACAAGTGCCCACACAGATGGCAACCAACAACAAATGCGTTGTGATGAAATAGGTTACCAGTTAATGCCGTACAAATCCCTGCATGGTGGCCAAGAATGATAAGTAGAGTAGGTCATTCGAGATGGGTCGACGACACCGAAACCCACTTGGTTGTAAGGATGACGGTGTATGAACATAATAGTTGTATTTTAAAGAACACCAGTCTCACTTCGGGGAATTTCGGGGCGAGAGTAACATTGACACGTATTTAAACGTCACAATGGCAGTGCTCGCAATGCCAAGATATTCGACATTTGCGATACTGCTCTTCAATTTGTTTGTCCTTTGTCAGTTTCTACGTCTGGCTGAAGTTAAACAAATAGGCGTAAAAATAGCAAAGTAATAGTTAATTGATTAGCTGGTGTAGGTTTCAATCATTTTAATCATGTTAGTGACTGTTTATTTGATATTTATTAACGAGTCTTGTCATTTATCTATTGTCAAAGACCATTAAACAGTAAACACAATTATAAAATCATTAGATTAGCTAATGGATTGTGGCTTTTGTAAATAAACCAGAATAACAGTAAAGTAACTCATTTGCAATAAGTAAAAGCTGCAGATAACGGCCTTACGGTCTCATCCATCACGTTATGCAATTTTATTTGACACATCATTAACGTATCACCTCCATCTAATTGGCTTTAAGTTGAACACAACCAATATACTTTGAATTAAACTTGTGAAATATAGCAAATGGGCTTTAGCGTTTTAGGGTTCAAATAATGGAACGTAAATCGTCGCTGAAACGGAGCCCTAAGGGGCTTTAACATAACGTTTGTTGTTCCAGGTCTCGGCCACGAGCTCGCAGCGCTGTACCCGCACTATGAGAGTGCGCCTCACATGCTTATGATCTCAATATAGAACAAAATACACGTTTGAAGCCCGCATCGTACACCACAATGGCCTTTCTGTGAGTATGCATTACTCGGTGTTTCGAATTCTCGATGTTTTTCGTTTCTCCGATTTTTTCTTTTTCATTATTTTATCGTTACGCTACCACGTTCACTCCCTCGTTGCGAACAGCATGCCAAATTATTATTTTTGTTATTCCCCTTTATGATGATGCTGAGGCTTTCGTCGGCGTGTCTTATATCAGTGCACTGACCGCGTCGGGGTCGCCCGCGCTATCCTGGTACTAACCTATTTTTAACCGGTTCATTGATTAGTCACCGGTTTATGACTTGGTCGAGCTCGAGAGATTTAACTCAACAGAGGGCTTAATAATAATAATCTTACGCTCGCTAAATATTTTCTGCATGTCAACTAGGAATTCAGGGGCCTATTTAATAAAAGTGACTAGTGACATGTGACAAGCGACACTTTGACAATCTTGTCTCGATATAGTGTCAATCATATCTGTTTTTGACAAATTTCCCGCATTGTCAGTAATATTAAACAGGGCCCTGGAAACCAAATGTTATGTAATTGTACAGATAAAATTAATATGACCGAATACAATCATTCGGTCACATTAATTTTATATGTAAAATTACATAACATTTGGTTTCCAGAATATTCCTAATCAAAAGTAATTAGCGACAAGATATTTCGTGACCCGCAAATAAAAACAATGTGTTTTGTCCAATAAAAATAGGTTGGTACCGATATCGCTTATCTAGGAATGAGGGTGACTGCGTGTCCCCGCAACATAACAGCTCGCGAATTCGCTCCGACCGCACTGGACCTCTCCGAGCCAATACGTGTACTCGTGCGCACCGCGGTTAAAAGTAATCGTAAAAAAAAATACGCGATAGGTCCTCATCGATGAATCGTTAACAGGCTTTACTGGACCATTGTATAGTAGCACATAGGCGAGTAGCAGGCGGCGGAGCGGTGCGGTGCGATGGGAACGAAGCGGCGACAGCGGCTGGTCCGGCGCACGGGCGCGGACAGTGCGCCTGAGTGGGTGTCTCGCGTTGCAGATGTAAGGGGCGGGCGGGAGTCAGCAGT
>NDFZ01003853.1:27351-39469 GCA_002192655.3 Mamestra configurata
GGCGCGCGCTGCTGGCCCTGGGGGCCGCGTGCGCTGCCGCGCGCGCCTCGCAAGACGTGGTCCTCACCTTCGGCGACCCCGTGACGGCGCCCTATTCGTTCTTCAACCATCTGGCCGTCGATCGCAACACCGGCCGGGTGTACGTCGGCGCTGTCAACAGAATCTACCAACTCTCCCCCGACCTGGAAGTCGCACAGTCGATCATCACGGGCCCCGTCAACGACTCCGCCCTCTGCACCTTCGACTGCCCTTCTAATTATGTGAAAAAACCCACGGACAATGTGAATAAAGCTCTAGTGATTGACTACGCGACCAGCCGCCTAATAACATGTGGTTCGGTTCTGCAAGGGTTGTGTTCTGTACGAAACTTGAATAATATTTCTCACGATGTGCGCGAAGTGCGTGAGCCAGTGGTGGCGAACAATGCGACAGCTTCCACAGTGGCGTTCATCGCGCCGGGTCCGCCAAATCCCCCGATGACGCAAGTTATGTATGTAGGCGTCACTTTCACAGGCAACTCACCATACCGCTCAGAAGTTCCTACTGTGAGCAGTCGCTCGCTCGAAGATGACCGTCTATTTATGATAGCTAGAACAGCGGTTACGACTGGTACGAGGATGTTCGTCAATTCGCTATCTCGCGAACGCTATCCTATTAATTACGTATACGGTTTCAATTCGGAAGGATTCAGTTACTTTTTGACGACCCAGTTGAGAGGTGTGGGCTCTGACACATACTACAGCAAATTAGTGAGAGTCTGTCATGATGATGAGAATTACTATTCTTACACTGAGATCCCAATGTCATGTACCGGAGAAGGCGGTGGTAATTATGGATACAATCTGGTGCAAGCAGCGTTTGTCGGAAAAGCCGGATCCGTTTTAGCGGGAGAACTAGGAATAACTGCTCAACATGACGTGCTGTTCGCTGCATTCAGTCAGAGTGAATCAATCAATACCAACACTCCTTCCGATCTATCTGCGCTATGTGTTTATTCGCTCAAAGCTATCCGACGAAAATTCATGCAAAACATCAAGACTTGCTTCAGTGGCAACGGTTCCAGAGGTCTAGACTTCATATCACCGTCCCACTCATGTATTGGAACAAAGCTACAATCAATTAGCGAAGATTTCTGCGGGCTAGATGTGAATACGCCTCTGGGAGGTGAACAACCAGTGGAAGCAGTACCAGTGGCAATATTTTCGAAGAGGCTAACGGCGGTTGCGGCGACGGCCACTGGCGACTACACTGTTGTGTTTGCCGGTACCGCTCAGGGCCACCTCAAGAAGATCGTGGTCGAGAGCGCCACGTCCGCGTTTGAGTACGGAGACATCGTTGTCGACGAGGGCTCAGCTGTCAACAAAGACTTGCATTTCGATACTCAATTTATGCATTTATATGTAATGACTGAACGTAAAGTGTCTAAAGTGAAAGTTCAAGAGTGTAGCGTATATAAATCATGCTTGACATGTCTCGGAGCCAAAGACCCGTATTGTGGTTGGTGTTCTCTAGAAAATAAGTGCAGCTTGCGATCAGACTGTCAAGACGCAGCTAAAGATCCTCTGTATTGGATCTCGTACCGCAGCGGCCGTTGTACAACTATTACTCAAGTAACACCAAATCAATTGCAACGAACGACTGCTAGGACGTTAGATTTACTTATCGAAAACTTGCCAACGCTCAATGGACAATTCTTATGTGCATTTACAGCCTTAGATCGTACCCTTATAACCAATGCTACTAGGAAGCCTTATGGTGTTAATTGTACCACTCCGCGTACCGACACGCTGCCCTCGATTCCCACCGGCCAGCATCACTTTACGGCGAAACTGTCGGTGCGCACCACTCAAGGGCCTGATTTCGTTGCTACCAACTTCACATTTTTCGACTGCAATACGTACAGCTCGTGCACACAATGCGTCAGCTCCTCCTTCCCTTGTGACTGGTGTGTCGACGGACACCGATGTACGCATGACACTGCTGAAAACTGTCGAAACGATATACTAGTCACTGGTGTTAGTAGAATCGGTCCCAGTTATCGCTCAGGGCCCGGCTTCTGTCCCACTATAAATTCAACGTCCGACGGCACAAACGAGATTTTAGTTCCATCCGGTGTAAAGAAAGCTATAAAAGTTAAAGTTCATATAATAGGTCAATTTATCGTTCAGACAAGGTTCGTTTGTCAATTCAATATAGAGGGGCGTGTGACTCATGTAAACGCTCAACTCCTTGCTGACACGATTTACTGTGAAGCCGTTGAATTTACCTACACATCGCGTGCTCCAAATATTACTGCTTCCTTCGCTGTTATATGGGGAGGATCGAAGCCCTTAGATAATCCGGATAATACTCATATTCTTATTTACCGTTGTAATGATATGGCAGATAATTGTGGTATGTGCCTCGCACTCCCAGAGAAATTTGGATGTGGTTGGTGCCAAGGATCGGATAGATGCGAAGTTCAAGAACAGTGTGGTGTTCCCAGTGTATGGTTGAATCGTACCCAGACTTGCCCTAACCCAGAGATTCACTCATTTCGGCCCCAGTTAGGTCCTTGGGATGGAGGTACTAATATCACTATTGAAGGAATTAATTTAGGTCGCAATATATCTGATATTTATAACGGCGTAACAATTGCGGGTATCAAATGTCAGCCAATAATTGAACTTTACGTAAAAACGAAGCAAATTGTTTGTACCGTAGACGGTCCGGGTGAAGAAGTGCCTCGGGACGGCCCTGTGGTCGTTCGCGTCGCGGATTATCGCGGAGAATCTAAACACCACTACGCATTCGTTAATCCTAAAATCAATTCAATTCAACCGAAATATGGTCCACAATCTGGAGGTACTAAACTACGTATTACGGGTGAATATCTCAACGCAGGGAGTAACATCCAAGCATTTATAGACGACTTGCCATGTGCAATACTGTCTGTATCGCACGAGGAAGCCGTTTGTAGAACTAGTCATTCGTATCAAATTAAAATGGGAACGTTACGAATGCGTTTCGATAACGGTATGCGAACTTTAGAACGAGAAAAGTTTGAATATATGGAGGACCCCATCGTCGCGTCTGTAGAATCCGGCCCACCACTAACGTCACAAAGAAAACAACCTAAGGGTATTCCATCCGGTGGAATAAACATCAAAGTGACCGGACAGAATTTCCATACAATTCAATTTCCGCAGATATACGTGTATCATGATAACCGACCTTACATTGCACCTTGCAACAGAGTTGATTATCAATCGCATCTCATTTGTGAATCTCCTGGAATAGAAAGTGCTGGACTTAATCTAGATCCGGATAGACCCTTAGAATTAGAATACGGTTTCAATATGGACGATGTTCAAAGTGTGCAAAATCTCACTAGCAAAAGGGGCGAACCATTCCTACTTTATCCAGATCCCATTTATGAGAAATTCGACGACGTAAAGTATTATAAGTCTGAATATTTAACTATAAACGGTCAAAATTTGGACAGAGCTTGTACTGAAGTTGACGTAGAGGTTCATATAGGAGAAAGTTTGTGTAACGTGACGTCGATGTCGAGGCATCAATTGACGTGTCGTCCGCCTTCGCGTGATGAACTTCCAGACGGCATAGATACACCCGAAGTTGTAGTCAGAGTCGGACGTGCCCTCACGTACAGGATTGGTAAATTATCTTATTCATCTCAGGATGGCCTCCAAGCCGCCATAGGCAAGCCAGCTTTAATAGGAATTGGCGTCAGCGCCGGTATACTCCTTTTGATATTTTTCGGATTTTTAGTTATGTATAGGAGAAAATCAACTGAGAACATTAGGGTATTAAAAAATATGCAAGAGCAAATGGATATTCTAGAGTTAAGAGTAGCTGCTGAATGTAAGGAAGCGTTTGCAGAGTTGCAAACAGAAATGACCGATTTGACTGGAGATGTGACTGGCGGTATTCCTTTCTTAGATTACCGTACGTATGCTATGAAAATATTGTTCCCTAACATCGACGACCATGCCGTCCTGCAATGGGAGCGCCCAGAGCTTATTAGAAAAGACAAAGGTCTCAGAATGTTTGGGCAGTTAATTATGAACAAAACATTCCTTCTATTATTTATTCGTACTTTAGAAAGCAATAGATATTTTTCAATGCGCGATCGTGTTAATGTAGCTTCTCTTATTATGGTTACTCTTCAGAGTAAGATGGAGTATTGTACTGATGTATTAAAGACATTATTAGCGGAGTTAATAGAAAAATGTATGGAAGGAAAGAATCACCCCAAGTTGTTGTTGAGACGTACCGAGAGCGTCGCTGAGAAAATGCTGAGTGCTTGGTTCACTTTCCTGTTGTATAAATTCCTTCGTGAGTGCGCTGGCGAACCGCTGTACCTGTTGTTTAGGTCGATGAAAGGTCAAGTCGACAAAGGGCCTGTAGACGCGATAACTTCTGAAGCACGATATTCCCTAAGCGAGGAAAAGCTCATTAGGCAGTCCATAGATTTTAAACCGATGACCGTTAGCGTGTCGATCTCACAACAGACATTATTCGTTAGTGGTTTAGAGGCTACTACTGAAAACGTTCACGTTAAAGTTCTCGATTGTGATACGATTAGTCAGGTGAAGGAGAAGTGTTTAGACGCAATTTACCGCGCGACTCCGTACTCCCAGAGGCCAAGTCGTGACGATCTCGACTTGGAGTGGCGCACGGGCGCCTGCGGCCGGCTGATCCTCTACGACGAGGATAGCACCACTAAATGCGAAGGAGAATGGCGCAAGCTCAATACTCTTAATCATTACCGCGTACCGGACGGTGCCTGTCTTAGTCTCGTTGCTAAACAAAGTTCCGTATACAATCTATCGAACATGGAGAAGAACGACAAGTCCCACACGTACGAAACACTCAACCGCGGTAAATACGGTTCGGCTAGTCCACCGGCCAGCCCCCTCAAATACGAACATGGCGGTGGTTTCAAATACTGGCATTTGGTTCGCCACCACGACGATGACGCACGCAAAGAGGGAGAGCGTGGCAATAAAATGGTCTCGGAAATATATCTCACCCGTCTTCTCGCCACCAAGGGCACTCTGCAAAAGTTTGTCGATGATTTATTCGAGACTATTTTTAGCACGGCGCACCGCGGCTCGGCGCTTCCTCTCGCTATAAAGTACATGTTCGACTTCCTCGACGATCAGGCGCTGCAACACACAATCTCCGATCCGGAAGTAGTGCACACCTGGAAGAGTAATTCCCTTCCGCTACGTTTCTGGGTCAACCTGATCAAGAATCCTAACTTCGTTTTTGACGTTCACAAGTCCAACACGGTAGATTCTTGCTTATCAGTTATCGCGCAAACGTTTATGGACTCGTGCTCCACATCCGACCATATCCTCGGTAAAGACTCGCCGTCGTCCAAGCTTCTTTATGCGAAAGACATACCGGTATATAAGGAGTGGGTGGAGCGTTATTATGCGGATATTAAGTTAATGCCAGCGATATCCGATCAGGATATGAACGCTATGCTCGCGGAGGAGTCGCGTCTCCATACTAAAGAGTTCAACACGAACTGTGCGTTGAACGAGCTGTACGCGTATGCAGAGAGGTACAACGAACAGCTTACGGTGACCCTCGAGGAGGACGAGTTCTCGCAGAAGCAGCGGCTCGCGTACCGCCTGGAGCAGGTGCACGGGCTCATGTCGCACGACTATAACGTGTGAGCGCCCTGTGGGAGCCCGTGACGCCAACCCCACCGCCCTGTATATAAAGCCCCCGCACATATCTATGCTGGCAAATATTGTATATATTAGATAGTGTACAGTCATTAATATTGTAATTTTTGTATCATTTCTGCGGTCCGATGTCGTTTTTTAATTTTATATAATGAAATTTGTATTAATTTTACACGACGAGCTCGGCCGGCCGCGGTCGTGCCACAGTAAGCATCGTAATAAAAATTGTGTATGTCTGTCTATGTGTGCTCGCGTCGTACGAGTTAATGTTACGTCGATCGGTGTCAAATGTGTGTCGCAAACGAAATCGCATGTGAGCTCGCCGGCGAGCGAGGCCGTCGCTCGCCGACGGGCGATTTTAAAATTTGTACTCACTACTTAACGAAATATCCGACAGTGATGCCCTGAACGATTCCAATAAATAAATATCGTCGAATATAAACAATTTGTTTGATTTGTCGGCGGTAGTGAGCAGCGCCATTGTCGCGCACGACGAAAGCCCCCGCGTCTCGGCAGCTGTCGGCAGGGTGAGCGCGGTACGGCCATCCCGCCTCGTCTCGCTAGCTCGCGGAACCCTTGTCGGTCGCGTCACTCAACTGTGGTGTCCAGCACGTCACATCTCATATCACCAATCATGTGTATGTCGTTCGTTGAGGCACGTCGCCGCCCACGAGGGTAGTTCGCGCAAAGCGCGGCGAGACGGTCATGGATGAACCTACGCGGCCCTGCTGTTTCAGCCGGTACGTGCGGATCGTGGCAAGAACGACATTCGCGGTCGTCAACAACATATACTGCATCCCCGCTTACGTGGTGTGGATGATGGCGCTGCGCCTCGTCAAACCCTTGTGCGCTCCCCTCTATTGGAAGATCGAAGGACTCATGTATCACTGGCTGCTGGCGATGGTCTCCATGTGGTCCTGGACGGCTGGATATGAACGTAAGTCAGTTTTCTTGTTCGGAGACGGCGCGCCAAACATCACACAATTACCGACCGGCTAATGTCGATTCCATAAGCCTCTTGTTTGTGGAAGTAACTACGTTTAGTTTTGAATAGTGTAATTAGCATTAGTGTGGTAATGTTCAGATTGCGTTTAAGATAAGTAAAAAGCGTATAGAAGCTTTGGAACTTTTACCATTGTTCTTTATGGACCGCATTGTTGGAAAGAGGTATGCAAAAGAGTTTTGTCACATGGCGCGCCTCTCATAATACATAATATCTGCAAATTACTGTCTATATATGAAGATAATTGCCCGAATGTTGCTACAATGGGTAATATAACACGGAATATATTTTGTTACGCATAAGTAAACTGCTTGCATTACGAGTATACTTTCAAGGAACTTGTTAAATCGGCGGTAACTCGGCGGACGTAAATGCAATGTATGTAGATGTAAAGCAACCGGATATCAAAACAATGAACCCTTACCGACGTTTAATGTAAACTTGTGTAAGGTAAACTGATTTCAAGAACGATTCCTGCGACAAAGGTAAGTACAAAACTTGTTATACTTTTATAATAGGATTATGGTTCAAGTAACGTTCGACGTCTTACGTCTTACTTGAACAAATCGTCATCAGCCATGAAGTCGTCATTGGTCTCAATCAACCAGACGTTACTGAGATGTTTGTCATTTAACTGCTAGATGTACTGGATTAATTTATAACGTCTGGCATCGTATTTTATTAAATAAATTAAATCCTTATAAAACCGATGTGACTTAAACTTTATGGCTCAACAGTTTGAAACTATGCTATCTTATCTTCAGATTTATGATATCATTTAGGAAATATTCAAGATTGCTTCTGTGACCACTTAAAATTGGTTGAGCAAACGGTGTTATCTTAAAACAACTCGCATTATTATTCTCACACATGCTTCGAACGCCATGACTGATGTCTGTAGTGTACTTATGATTCATTGGATCAGGTGACTCGTCATGGGCACATGTTGCTTGCAAGGTGACGCAACACGCACAGCATCTACAGAGAAACGACGTAATCCTTCAAATTGCCAATTGATGTAACTTCATTCAAGCGACTGCAAGCTTAATCTCGTTGTAAACGTAGGCTACCGTCCGCCGGACACGTCTGGCGACAGCTAAACGGATTACTATCCAATCATTTCTAGATAATACGCATACGTAATGTGGGACTCAATAGGATCTATAAATTAATTCGCATGTGGCACTACGTCAGCTAAGTAATTGATTTCCGAACGAACAATAGTGTTTCGAAACGTTCTGGTTGCGAGTGGTCGGAGAGACCGGTCGCGGATGGCGCGCGCTGTATTGACCTTATGCGGCTGCGTAGTTTATGCGCGGCCGCCTGAGGACGGTCGATGACCGTCGCCGCCCGCGCGCAGCCCCCGCGCTAGGAATGTTACCCCCCCCCACGTCATGTCACGTTGCATTTCGAGTGGCGAATTTGCATGTTATTGTCGAGTCAGCGAGCTCACGATCGACATTTCAAGTTCCGAGATTTTACACGTGGCGAAAGCACGTCAAAGTACGATGCTGGATTGGATCGTTTTTCACGGAGCGGTAAACCGATTTAGATCACAGTTTGATACTGTTTTCAGATTGATGGTTTAGATACAAATAAGTCGATTGTTTAGCGCGCTTTCGCTTCTATTTTAGTGACAAACAGTTTCACTGTCAATTTCATCTAATTAATAACGTTCTGGCAGCGCATAATAACTCCGATTACTTATCAATTCAAGCCTCCAAACTTTTCCTGTACCCCTGACACATCGTTCGGCTCATTCAAATTCCGATCACATCAGACCTCCGAAGATAAATTAACATTGAAAGACCTAACACAAACAAATGATATTCAGCCGGTGTCNTGACACATCGTTCGGCTCATTCAAATTCCGATCACACCAGACCTCCGAAGATAAATTAACATTGAAAGACCTAACACAAACAAATGATATTCAGCCGGTGTCCATCTACAATCATTATTGGTGAATTGCGTAGTATCATTCTTGGAGTTATAAATTCCTTTTGGTACATCCTTCGATTGTGGCGGTTCACGTTTCAAATTGAGACCTTCCTGTAGTAAATCAGGCGGCGGGTGTTTGCGACAAAGATCTTGAGAAAATGGTCCTATCGTGGCGAAAATGTCGCTTGTCGAGATGAGATTGAGGTCAGAACGCCAGATGTTTGCAAACTCGTATTAATTCCACGCATCTGCAAACCTGTGTGTACGTATTTATGGTTAATGCAATGGTTCACATACTGCTCCAGTAATTAAGAACCATGTTATACTAGACGTTAACACGCAATGCTGATTCAATCGTATAAAAACATTGGTTGTATGATTACAATTGCTATTTCTTCATATAAATGATTGCGTAGCTGTAACATGCTGCTGTGTTAGCACTTGGGCATTCGTAAGTCAATAATGGAATCTTTACAAAATAATACCAAGCCTATTTTCTTATTTGCCCCGTTTACTGAACAAAGTTCATTATATTTTGACAGTTGACCTCACGCGATTTTGAAACACGTTTGAAAATAACAACAAAATTGTTTGAAATAGCTCTGGCCAACATGAAAATATAACCGGTGTGACATTGGTTCAGTCACACGCCAAAATAACAATGGTCTTACGATGAGTGACGTCATTTCCTTGTTATACAATATTTGCTCTAAAATTCTCAGTGTAAAAATGTTTCAGTAGGTACAAATAATTAGGTGTCTTGGTTAAAAAAGTGATTCAACATGACATAATCTGAAGGCAACAAACGTTTTAGCATGTTTCGCGATTCCGGTCTTACGCATCATTGGATTCAATCAAGTTGGAATTGTTCAAATAAAATGAAAAGTTGTTTTTTCTGCATTTCTTGGTATTTGTACAAAAAATAATTACATCTTTACTTTTTAATGAAAGCCTAGGCAGCGTTGTCACCGGAAAATAGTAAACTCCGTAAGATTATAAAATATCTTGATCGATTGTAAACTCTTGATCAGTTGTCAAATGAACATTTGGAATACTTTTTTTATGCATCAAAATTTGATAGTCTCGAGAGATCTCTCGAAATAATTCAGAGAAATCGTGGAATAGCAAGTAAAGAAACGTTTAGCAATACAATTATTCATTCACTTTTCAAATATACCTAAAATATTTGGAAGCGTTCAAGCCAAACGTTTCTGACAAGTACTTATTATTATCTAGATGTGTAGCTAAATTAAGTACTCGTAGCACCTAAACTCTAAACCGTATTTTTTAGCAACTTAAGCCTGTGTTTTTCTATTCCCTCAAGTGTGATTTATAATAAGTACCATTTGTATTTGCCTATCTATCTAACACGATTGTGAAGTTTTAACCTAGTCATCATCATCATCCACAGCCCGACTTCGCCCACTGCTGAGCATAGGCCTCTCTTCTCTTGTGCCAATCCCCACGTTCCTAGGCCAGCCTCATCCAGGTTCTACCCGCGATGGCAACAATGTCGTCCGCCCATCTCGCTGCCGGCCGATCAAGACTTCTTCTTCCAGTCCTCGGGCGCCACTCGGTCACTGCCTTACTCCATTTCATCACCGCGCCTTGCCAAGTGTCCTGCCAAGCTCCATTTCAGTTCCGCAATCCAGTTTAACCTAGTACTTATGCCAACACGACTGACACTGTCTAGCACTTCATTCTACCTACAGGTACACGCGTAGCACAATTTTTTCCAGAAATACACGCGCCAAGCCAGCTGATATTAACAACCGAGGAAGACTAACGAGACGTATAATCTAATTTTAGAATGTATTATTTTTCCATCATGCATGATTCATGCATCCTGCACATGAACCGCCATTGATTGGACGGTAAAGTACGATAGTATATTTTTATGTTTAATCATCTTCCGGTCACTCCGTGGCGCCATTTTTTCTTACCGGCTTTGTTTACCCGTTAATAATTTGAAACTGGTTCGATTTCCGTCGCATTATGCAGAAAGTTGGTCTAGACCCGTTAGTTAATTGCCATGAAGGTGTATTCTAGCCGAGTCCAATGTACTATAAATACAGTAATTCAGAACTATAAAAAACATTTTGGTGAGATAAAACATTTTCAGCAAACAAGCAATGCCTTATTAATTAACTATTTTTTTTTTTTTATCAATTGTGTTATTGTAATTTATTTTATTTTGTAATGCATTGTTTAAATTTAATTACCTATTATTTTGTTTCAAATGAACTAATGAATCTTTGTTAATCATGTTAATCTTTCATAGAGAATGTTGTGCATACCTATAAGTGATGTATTTGCACAGAATTCAATACCNTAATGTACTATAAATACAGTAATTCAGAACTACAAAAAAAACATTTTGGTGAGATAAAACCTTTTCAGCAAACAAGCAATGCCTCGAGCTCTACAACTGTGCCTGACTCCACTGGAAATTCCCTATCATCATAATCAGCCAAAAGATGTCCAATACTGAACATAGGCCTCCCCAACCGTCGCCACATCGACCAGCCCTGTGCTTATCGCATCCAACTGTCAAATTACAAGGTAATTCGATGAAATTCAAATATTTCTACTATAAATTAAAACAACATTTTAATTATATCGTCCCTGATAACACCTCTTCCAACCCTCTTATCACGTCCCGATACGTCATAATTATCGTCAGTACATAGCCCTTTAGGCATAGTAAGTATCCTGGTCATGTTTTATACTGTTATCATTTCTGCTTATAGTACAAGGAAAAAATAGGAAGGATATGATTGATGTGGGTCACATGAATGATTCAGTCGGTCTGTGCTTACTAATATTTTATTTAACAGCCTGTTTGTCCCACTGCTTTGTAAAGGTATTCCTCAATATCTTCCAGGTACATAGGTAGGTAAGGTGCTCTTTTCAGAGCTTCCTAGAACCAGCCATCGCAGAAAGTAACAACAAGTCCAGGACTACGAAGTATAAGGCTGTTGTAAGATGAAATTATATAACTGGTTAAACGAACACGGTTTCTATAATTTGTAAGAGTTTATGGAATATAAATGTTGATAAATTTAATTCCTATTGTAGGTGGTTTGCTTATTTTTACACCATTTTGTACCATGTTTTATGCAAATAAATAATAATAATAAATTTATTTGTTAGAATATTGTTGTTACAAGGTTTTACTACAATTCTACGTNCAGGACTACGATTTATAAGGCTGTTGTAAGATGAAATTACATAACTGGTTAAACGAACACGGTTTCTATAATTTATAAGAGTTTATGGAATATAAATGTTGATAAATTTAATTCCTATTGTAGGTGGTTTGCTTATTTTTACACCATTTTGTACCATGTTTTATGCAAATAAATAATAATAATAAATTTATTTGTTAGAATATTGTTGTTACAAGGTTTTACTACAATTCTACGTCCAAAATATTCTGCTGTTTCCAGCGTACAAATATTTTCAAAAATTT
>NDFZ01003854.1:12727-39487 GCA_002192655.3 Mamestra configurata
TAGATATACAATTTACTGAATTTACCATTTATTTAAATAAAAATACAACACAAATGAAATTACAGAACAGTACACAATAGCTGACATTACTGTTACTTTATATTAATTCTTTTGACCAAGAATTAATAATAAGAAATAATTTTAATAAAACATGTAGGTATCGTTCGTTGGTGCGGCGCGCGTTAGTGTTGGGGGCTTACTCCGACAAACCGACACTCGAAGGGGTCTACTGTGAAAAACGTGATTGTTTTAAAAAAATATATGATTGCTTTTAAAAACATATTTTTATACCAAGTATATTTAAAAAAAAGTCCTAATTGCAAGACGCAAGAGTCTCGCAGGCTTGGTCTTGTTCTTGCTTAAATCTTGCACAGTCAGTCTTGGTCTTGGTCTTGCTAAAATTAGGCGGTCTTGGTCTTGGTCTTGGTCTTGCAAAAATGCAAGAACAAGACCAAGACTGCAAGACCAAAACCGATTTTGGGCAACACTACTGTTTATGCTTTGAACTTATTAACTTCGCCTTTTTAACGTTAGATAACACTTGTGCTTTTGGTGTTTGATGAGATTTAACTAATAAACGTATTATTCCGACACATGAGTAGTTTTAAACTAAAAATATTCGCGTAGCCAATGTTTACTCGGTCAGCGCCACACACACACACACACATTGCGATGTTTGAGAACAGTGTCGAGGAAACGCTTGGTAGTGCGTTTCATGAACTGCTGGATGGTTTGCAATTTGAGGTCTACATGTAGAGTCTCATTGCGGAAATAATAGGGGGCACCTGTAATTTTGCGGAGAAAACGGTTTTGAAACATCTGCATCCTATGGAGGTAACGAGGCTTTGCATGTGCAAAGAAAGCCAAGGTGAGATGGCTGTCCAGGATGACCCCCAGGTATTTGGCTTGCTTCTCCCAAGGGATCGGATTGCCATACATGGAGCCGCCTGACTGTTATCGGGGTTTACCTCGATCCTCTATTTATAGATAAATAAGATCGGTGACCGGTAATCGATATTACTCATGACCTATTTTAACCATGATCGATGGTAAAGTGGCACAAGTTTTAACTGAAACTCGTTCGAGCGCTTTTTGTACAGTTTTTGGTGCTACTCCTCGGCAAATGAATAACTTAGAAGTAGTTAGGACACGAGGTATGAACGAAAGTTCATTTCAATACGGACTGTCAACACTACATGCTTGCATGTTTGCTTGTATGGAGATGATCTTACACATTTCATATAACTTGTCTTTTGAAAAGTGGTCAGCTACTATACGCTACACCTGAAAATAAAAAAACAGAGACGAAATGAAAAAACTGGTATAAATAAAAGCGGTTTAGGGAGGAAATGGGATGCATCACAAATAAACCTCGACAAGGCACTGGAAATAGTAATGACGGAAACACAGCTCGGAGATACCTATATTCAGAATTGCTTGCTTGCTATGCAGACATAACAGGACTTAGGTAGAACTTATAAAACGAATGTACAAGTGGAAACCAAAAACATTTATTCTTGATTATGAAATGGCAGCAATTCAAGCCATTGAATCCGTTTTTCCTCAAGTAAAACTGTTAGTGGTTGTTACTTCAATTTTCTGGTGTTTGTGGCGAAAAGCCGATGAGTAATGTATAACAACATCCAAGCTTACTCGAAAGCATATAAAACGATGTGCAGTTTTATCCCACTTACCTAGAAAACTATGTCATGTGGAATGGCTATTGATTCAAAACAGTTCGGTGAATACGCATAGTACAGCCCAACTGTACGTAAACATTTATAATTTATTATACTTATTCACGGAGAAAAAAATCATTGAATACTATGCTATTTTACCTATCAGACAATTGTCCAAAGACGCGCAACAACCCCGAAATAAGGATTAAAAAAGGTTTAGACTTCATTATTCTAGAAAGTGTTCAAGAGCGGCTACCAATGAAGACGTGTCCACTGTCCCATACCTTTTTGTACACTTCTGATTCATACAACGCTTTCCGCTACAAAGGGCGTAACTCCAAATCACATACTTTTGGCCATGAGCAATATTCTAAAAAAAACTTTCTTAAATGACTCTTTGTTTTTATACCCATAAAATTGAGTTCTGGATGAATGTTCTTAAACTTTGGTCGTCTTTTGCCTCATTTAGTTACAATTATGTTCGAGAGTTATTAACGAAGTTAGCATGGAGTTACACCCCTGAAAACCAAACAAATTTAACGGCGCTGTTCAATGAAAAGGCTAGGCCGCCGTGAGAGAACAAAACTGTGACTTTTTTTAGGTAGATCAAGAGTTGTCAGAACATTCTTTTGAAGGGCGTAAGTCACAGTTTTGTCACTGTGTTTTGTTTTTAAGAAAATATGTTTGTTTATAGATACACCAAGTTTGCTGTCGTAATGCAAAATAAATGTGTTTTACGACTTGTTTTTTCGTAAAAGAGACATTCCGTCAATTATTAATGGATTTTGATGATTCTTTTTTTATTCGAAAGCCTATACTCCATTGGCAACAAATCAGAATCTGATGATGGGATCCTAGGGAAATCGAGGGCAACCCTCAAACTTTAAAGGCACATACATTGTTTTTCATTTATTTTCTAACGCAATTCAGATAATTGTGCCTGGTAATCAACACTTCATATTGCTGAGCTGATGATGGAAGGTATAAGTTAGGATCTGATGCTGGGATCCCAGGACATTTGTTTGATCAGCGATATTTTCTCCAATTGTCAACCGATTTGGATGATTATTTTTATGTTTGGAAGAGTATCTTTCCAAACTGGCTCCATTGCAGTTTGGTGAAGATCTGATGAAGGATTTCGGAAGTAGGCAACGGAACTCTTCAATAAATGATAGAAAATCTCCCGGGATTGCTGAAATTGCATGTCTGTTTATTGATTACACCAGTTCATAACATAACATCACGCCGGTAGGCTTTGAAGGGGTACGCAGATGCAAACAAGTCAACCTGAATTAACATGTTTTTGGGGTTATCTATTCGGGCATAACTTTATTGTTCATTAATCGATCTTGATGATTATTTTTGCATTGGGTTTAGTTATTGCTATATTGCATTTGCATTGTACTGTGAACTTCAAAGATAAACCAGTGACCTCCTCACCTTAAAATCAGTAAAAACTAGTACCAAGGCAAAGTAGATATTTAACTATGAACTGGTGTGGACTCGGACTGCGAAGGCACACAAAGAAACTCCTTAACTGCAAATAGTACAACCACTCATTATGGGAATAATGTCACTTAGTTGTGGGGTATCACCACTAAAAATTGGATACTAAAAAAACTTTTTACAAAAAAAAACCGACTTCCATATAAAAAACACTGCAAAGTATAAAATAACTTTAACTTCGGAAGTCGGTGTCAAAAAATGAAAAAAACAACCGACTGCCGAAGTTAAAATTATTTTATACTTTGTAGTGTTTTTTATATGGAAGTTGGTTTTTTTTTTTATAAAAAGTATTTTAGCGGAACAAGTCGATATTTCAAGTTTGATAAATACCTCAGAAACAATATCGATAGAACTTTTAGATGAAGCCAAGGCCCATACAAGAATGCTGTCAACGAAAATCTGTAGGAGCTTGCTGAATTTTGTCAATATTTTATTTCTCGTTTGGTACTAAGTACCTACATATTTATATTCCATTTTATGTCAATTACAAAAAAAAGCATTTAATACATCCAAGTATTGTGTGATTGTGTGCAACATAACAGCTGATTTAGTTTTGAAACAACTGAGAAACAGTTTTGAGACGAAACATACGCGACTTTCCCATAACCCTGATGAGCCGGAGCCGAAGCTAACCCATCCGTGTCGGGAAGCCCTAAGCTCCCTGTGCCCTTGCTCCGCTACTTGGCTAGACAAGAAAATCTGATAAATTATAAAACCGCACACTGATTGGTCGCAAACCTGTCTTCAGTTTATGTTACGGTTCACAATTTCTCGGAATTACTTCGAGAGATCATGGTCTATCCAATTTTGATGTGAAAAAAATATTTGGAATACTTAAGTACATACTTTTTCTTTTGTTCAGTTGACAATTTATCGAAAATTTACAATCTCTCAAGATAGATATTTTATAATCTTGCGGAGTTTGCAATTATCCGGTGGGAATTGATAACCTCCTCCTTTTTGAAGTCGGTTAAAACCTACAAGAAGTCACAGTAAAAAATACAAAGTAAACGATTCGTTCCCGTAACCCTTTACGTGCGATGCCGACTCTGGTTGTTTTAATTCTTACTACTACCTAACCTACCTGGGTTCTAGTACCTAACTCGAACCCACGACACATGGAAGGAAGACACAATACACGTACACACATGTACCTACAGTAGTAGTAGATATATAATTCCTCCATTTTCTGTGTAGAAATCAAAAGAAAAGCTGACCTGGCATTCCAAATGCAATAAATTATTTCTGACAGACGGGGATAGAACCCTTGAGGCATAGCAACATGCTGCTGCGTCCAGCAACACCTACGACGCAGCTGTACGTGTCCCGGCTACATCACTCTACGAAGGTTGAGGAGATCGTGGAGTACATGAGAGTGAAGACCAACTGTACTGTAAGGGTCGAGAAGTTGGAGTCGCGTCACAACACAATCTTCAAGTCGTTTGTGGTGCGGGTTCCAACTCATCAGCTCGAGGTATTCCTCAAAGAAGAGTTTTGGCCGAAGGATGTCGTGTATCGTCGTTTCCGCGGCCAGCTGCGCGACACCAGTCAGCGAAACACGACGCCGTCATTTCGTGTGCAATAGTTAAGTAAGGTTAATTAATATGTATTAGTTTATTATTGTTTAAGATTATTTTGTGTAATATGTCTATGGGCCTCAGCAGCCTGATAATAAAATGATTATTATTATTTATTATCATTATAGCTACCCGGCCGCCATTTTGTTTTTTAATTTCTGAAGAAGTCGTTTGAAAAACTGTTTTAACCAATTGGTTTAATTTGAATTTGAGCATTGAAAACTCAAATCGACTCTTTTCAGCGTTTGAAAGCGCTATTTGTACACAATGTACGCGCGCATAACTACATACCTACGATTGAGCAATCAGCATTCTGATGCGGCATCGGCATGCGGCACTTGGTGACATTAATCACGAGCACGACACAATGTTTGCGAGCCTGCGCCGCGAGCACGCGCTCCGGGCCCGGCTACTTGTGAACAGGGTCATCTGCCTGCGTCGAGCGTCGAGTGCCTCTCCAGCGCGCAGCGGCTAATGTACGTGCGAGTGTCAGCAACGAGACAATTACAGCTCCCACGCGCATTTGGCACGTCTACTGGTAATAGCTCGAGTGGCTCCAGCGCTGCGCTGGCACACATCCCACGCCCGCCGCCGCTACCGCGCTGCCTGCAGCCCCGGCCCGCTGTCGTGTCGTGTCTCACCCGGTCAGGCCACAAGACAACCCCAGTTAGGTATCTTAAGATCAGTGTTTGCTGTGGCGAATTTAACTGCCATCCGTGTGCACATACCAGAATGACGTCACTTCGTCATCAGTGCCTGTGCAGCCGTGGTCAAGGGCTACCAACCGTACTCTAAACTACAGTCTTTGATTATAAATATATATAATCAACGATACATCTCCTCGAATTAAAATGGTTAAAATCTAGGAAATGTTTGTGTGTATTGTATCTGCCTAAAATAGTGAATTATTGTTTTTAATGTAGAAAAGGAGAAAAAAATACTGAAGCAAAAAAAATAATAACCCTTAAGAATTAATAAAAAAACACATCAGTCATTGATGATTAATAAAAATAGTTTATTTAAACAAGTTGAAACTAAATGGTCAAAAATTAACTACATAATTTGTACCATTTATGGTAGATAGGTACTACTACTTATGATAGTTTTTTTCGTTTTTTTTTTGTGAATGCCCATAAGTTCTACTATAAGCCATTTCAAGGTTATCCATTAATTACCGGACACCTTGTATATTTATACCCTTAACTACTGAGCCTACAATTTTGAAAGCAGATTGTATCTATTCTATTTTTGTTTATGGCAATGATGCCGATCTCGACAGTTCTGTCGATGTCAAATGTACTATGGAAAAACGTGTAGCAAAGACAACAAACAAATATTTTAAAAAATTGGGAGGATTAAATCTTGTTTAAGCCAGATAAAACAGATAATATATAAATAGGATTTTGTAAATATATTTTTTTCCTTAGCCTATTGTGTCCCACTGCTGGGACCTTCCAGACATTCTTTTCTTGCGCAACCTCGAACCAGCCTTCGCGGTATGCATCCAAATCATCTCGCCACCGCTTTCTGGGCCGGCCTCGGCGACGCCGTCCATCCTCTGGCACCCATTGCGTGGAGACTTGCCCAGCGGTCACTATGCATGCCGCTGGTGTGACCCGCCCAGTCCCATTTCAGCCTGGCAGCTTTTTTTATTCGAAAGCCAAGGCAGGCTGTCCTATGGGCACCAAGTTAGAATTTGGTGATGGGATCCTAGAAAAATCGAGGGCACCCCTCAAATTTTAAAGGCACATACAATGTTTTTCAAATACTTTCTAACGCAATTCAGATAATTGTGCCTGGTAATCAACATCTCATCTTGCTGAGCTGATGATGGAAGGTATAAGTCAGGATCTGATGCTGGGATTCTAGGAAAAATGTTTGATCAGCGATATTTTCGCCAATTGTCAATCGATTTGGATGATTGTTTTTTTGTTCGGAAGAGTATTTTTCCAAATACCAATTTTCCGTTTCAATTTGGTGAAGATCTGATAAAAACTTTGGAGGCAGGCAACGGAACTCTTCAATAAATTATAGAAAATCTCCCGGGATTGCTGAAATCGCATGTCTGTTTATTGATTACTCCGGTTCATAACATAACATCACGCCGGTACGCTGTGAAGGGGTACGCAAATGCAAACAAATCAACCTGAATTAACATGTTTTTGGGGTTATCTATTCGGGTATAACTGTATTGTTTATTAACCGATCTTGATGATTCTTTTTGCATTGGGTTTTAGTTAAAGCTAATATAGCATTTGCACTGTACTGTGAACTTCAAAGATAAACCAGTGACCTCCTCACTTTAAAATCAGTAAAACTAGTACCAAAGCAAAGAAGATGTTTAACTATAAGCTGGTCTGGACTTGGACTGCGAAGGCATACAAAGTAGCTCCTTAACGGCAAAAAATATAACCACCCATTATGGGAATTATGTCACTTAGTTGTGGGGTATCAAAACTAACAAGCAGAAAATAAAAACTTTTTTACAAAAAAATGTAACCGATTTCCAAATAAAAAACACTACAAAGTATCTATAAAATAACTTTAATTTTGGAAGTCGGTGTCAAAAAACATAAAAAAAACACCGATTTTATAATTGCCTTTTCCCTATCACATCATTTATATGTTATAAAAATTAAAAAAAACCCCGACAAAAGGACTTTAAAAGTAAAAATAAAATGTTTTGATGCTNCACCGATTTTATAATTGCCTTTTCCCTATCACATCATTTATATATTATAAAAATTAAAAAAAACCCCGACAAAAGGACTTTAAAAGTAAAAATAAAATGTTTTGATGCTTTTTAGTTTAGGTGGGTACGATTCTTTGGGCCAAGAGTCTTCGCCTCGGGAGACCGCAAGTTTTTGTAATTACATACTTAGTGTTAGTACTTATAGTAGCGGTCCCCCGACACGATGACGCTTGGCCCAAAGAATCGGCCCTATATTAAACTAATAGGATCAATACATTTAATTTTTTACTTTTTAAAGCTTTTTGTCGGGGGTTTTGAAAATTTAATTTTTATTTCATTAAACTTAATGTAAGTACTACTAAAAGCTAAATAAAAAATAATTTGTTAGGTCCTAGCCTAGGTACCACTCATCACTCCACTTTCCTCATCAATCTAGGGCATTGATCAGACAAATAGTATTAATATAGACATACATAACATACCTAATACCTACATACAAATCTTTTTATTTTCATTTCGTTAGTTAATATTCCTCATGCCCTTTCAATATAGTGTACATTATTCTAATAGTCAAGCCCTTTCATTTGATACCCATATTGAGGGAGTTGTGAAAAAAAAATTGGTAATTCGCCATTTTGTCGTGGCGGCCATCTTGGTTTTGAAATTTATCATAGTATATAGATAGTATTCAAACATACCTAGAACACTCCCGACTAATTCACCTTTTAAACAAAAAAAACCGGTCAAGTGCGAGTCGAAATCGTACGCCGAGGGTTCCGAACCTTACTCACCGGACACGGCTGTTTCGGGAGGTACCTGTTTTGGATTGAGCGGGTGGACACGCCCGAGTGTCAGCACTGTGAGGATCGCCCGGAGGACACGGTGGAGCATACGGTGGAGGTCTGCCCTACTTGGGCGGAGCACCGCCGTGTCCTCGTCGGCGGCGGCGACCTCTCGCGTCCGGCCCTGGTTGAATCCATGGTCCGGAGCGAGGAGGCTTGGGAAGCGGTCACCTCCTTCTGCGAAGCAGTAATGCTAGCAAAGGAGGAGGCGGGCCGCGCGAGGGAAAGGCAAGGCCTTCGCCCCAACCGCCGCTACAGGAGAAGACGCCCCGGGCGTCGTGAGTCACAGGGCGTTCCCTGGCCACCGTAGGCGCGGGCCTGCGGACGGCGAGCGTTGGGTGGCTGGCTGTCCGATCACCACCAGGCCCGGGTCGATGGCGCGTTGTGTTTCACGCGCGCCTCAAAGAGATGTCAGCATAGAAGACGGGGCCCGCTAGGGCCAGAGCCTGCCAGGGTTGCGGAATTTGTTCGAAAGAGTCACCGCGGCCCTGGAACGCAAAGGGCTTTAGAAGGAACACGGATGGGTTTTAGTCAGTAAGAGTCTGACACGCCCTTCCGCTCCACCCAGAGCGGAAGAAGTCATTTGATGATTTCCCATCCTTTAAAAAAAAAAAGGGTTCCGAACCTAACTATTACAGCGCCATAATAAAATTGGTATCATTTTTATTGGTGGCAGGCGTTATATAATGGGGACACCCAACAATATTTTTTTTTTTTTTTTTAACGGGAACTACCATTTAGGTTTTCGACCCAAAACCTATAGGGTACCTACTTCCAGTTGACCTAGAATTGTCAATTTTGGTTAAAAACAAGGTTTAACAGCACAGGTAAAGGGAAAACTCTGAAAAATAAAAAATGATGAAAATTAAGGTAGGTACCTACATTTTGGCAAGTTTTCGCGAAAATCTAAAGGCCATATCTTTTTATCGTGTAGACTCAGATAGAAGTAGGAATCTATAATTTCTTTAAGAAAAGGTGGCAGGGCAGCCCTAGTGTCCGTACCTACCTATCAGGAGTGGAACAAAACGCATAGATCCCAATTGCTAACGCGGCCAAGTAGGTAGCCTCATTACGCTAGTTAACGAATGAAGTACTCACCAGATGATCTCTGCGATGAAGATGAATAAATAAGTATAAGCCGTGACGAGGTCATTTTGTACGCGGTGCACGGAATAGATTAGATAATGCCGTAATGCGTCTGCCTCGAGTAGTTACAGGTACCTACACTGAATACCCCTGCTAGACAAACATTTGACAAGATAATTATGGTGATATTAAGTATAATTTTTAACCCCCGCCCCGATGCAAAAACGACGGGGTGTTATAAGTTTGACGTGTCTGTGTGTGTGTGTCTGTTGCATCGATATTGATTTTGTTATTTTTTTTTGAAAGGTGAATTAGTCGGGAGTGTTCTTAGCTATGTTTGATGAAAATCGGTCCAAGATGGCNGTGTGTGTGTCTGTTGCATCGATATTGATTTTGTTATTTTTTTTTGAAAGGTGAATTAGTCGCTATGTTTGATGAAAATCGGTCCAAGATGGCCGCCACCACAAAATGGCGGATTACATATTTTTTCACAACTCCCTCAATATAGGTATCAAATGAAAGGGCTTGATTAGTAGAATACTATGTAGTATGGTAAATTTCAAAACCAAGATGGCCGCCACGAGAAAATGGCGAATTACCTATATTTTTTTCACAACTGCCTCAATATGGGTATCAAATGAAAGGGCTTGACTAGTAGAATAATGTACACTATATTAAGAATAAGAATAAGAATAAATTCATTAAAAAGAAAATATAGGTTACAATTATTGTGTGTTATACAAGATTGTTTAATTATTGAAAGGGAATGAGGAATATTAACTAACGAAATGAAAATAAAAAGATTTTTATGTAGGTACCTATGTACCTAATATGTATGTTATGTATGTTTATACTTAGGTATATTATTTGATCAGATGCAGATGCAGGTATACTTAAGTTTTTTATATTTCTATGGGAACCAACTACCTAACTCATCATATCCGTATGTTGAGCTCATTCGGTAAGCGACCCTCAATTTGTTCTGTAGGATTAGAAACGAAGTAAGTAATCAGTGTAGGAAGTATCCGCTACCTGCCTATAGTCAAGTCCTAAGTGTAGTCTTTCATGTTCGTGTATATGTGTGGTGCGTGCGGGCGGCGCGCGGCGCGCGGCGGTCACTTGCATTAATAATGAAGTAGGTACATGAGCATTGTCGCTGACAGTAATTAGGGCGCACAAGGCGCGGCCGAATGGTATTGTGCCGAATACGTGCAGAAGTAATCAGCGGTGGCAGCGGCCCTCTGCCCCGCGCCCAACCTTCCACAAAGCCGCCATATCCAAACGAAATACTCACCAGACCAAAGGGCCAGAGTCCAGACAAACTAATCCTTGTCAAATATAGGAGGAGCGAGACCCAAGAGAGGGGGGGGACAGTTGCCTACATCAAGCTTGGCGATAAATGAAGCAGCGCCATCTTCATTGCTGAACACTGAAACATATGTTTAGTTTTGCCTAGTCAGCAATAGATGTCTCTGTAATAAAATTCTAAAAACAACACGTTTTATTTTTAAACTAATTTAATGTTAGTTTAAATATATTCAAATCTTCATATAAACAATTAATTATATTTATCTATAATATCTTAAATTCATTTAATATAATGGAAATAATAGCAACACTGCTTTTATATTTACTCGTCTCTACACTGATTTTAATGTCAATGACACGTAAAATGGTCGCCATAGCCTGCGCACACGTCTGACTATGTTTTGTGATTGTTTTATGTGTATATCCTAGTTTTTGAGATTATGTCTTCGTTATAAACGTCGAGTCGAGATTACTCCTCCGTTTCGGTACCAAGATAATCATCCAGAAACTGTGACTACGCGCTAAAGACGCTATTTTGTGTTGTGTTGTGACTGCAGTGAATGTTCATCTGTTCATCATTGCTACAATGCCGCACCGATGTACAATCAATCGGATTTTGTCCGGGAAAATAAAATATGAAGGCGATGATGAAGTAAAATTAGCTGCTGTTAATTATTATAATAAGCACAAAAATTATAAAAATAGAAAATAAAGAAAATGAACTTAAAGTACCTACTTAGTTGTTTTATTAAAACCCAATTTTTGCATTTAGCCAGTATTTTCCCGTACCGAACTTTGTTCTTACTTTCTTGATGTGATTATTTGATTTCCTAAATATTGTTATTATTACAAAATAATGTTCCGCAAGAAAGTTAGAACAAAATAGTTCGGTACTGGGAAATACAAGGCTCATATAAATCTAATATCAATTACATTAGTGTGTGTAGGTAAACGTGTGCGTGTGTGAGTGTGTGATAGATCGGTAGTTCTAGTTCAGAAATGGAGATGGCGCTTCAAACATGTCATAGCTAAAAGTCACGAGAGAGGGCACTCTTTTCCTTTTTATATTATAGTACTCTGTGCCCAAGAGTAAGAGCTTTAGAACCTTTCAAGAAACTATTGTCGGCTGTTTCTCTTCTGAGCTGTGGTTGCTGTGACTGTCAAATAATCAAAAAAGTGACGGCTCCGAAGAAGCTGTTTGTAGGCGCCGCCGTCCAAAGCCTGATGTTTTTAAGGCGACAAACTCCTTTAGGCGTAACTTTGATTACCTACAACTTAGTTTTTGTTTCGACGCAATCGGTTCACTCTAACAAAAAATAGGAATTAAAAAGTGTTCTAGAAGAAATTTATTTTCATTACGGGATGCAGCGCCTTCTATATATAACGAACCTAACTAAGATAAGAAGACTAATAAAATGCAGGATAATAACACAAAAATAAATTGTTGAGGTATTGGTGGATTGTTCTATAGTTAGCAAGAGAAAAGTGAACATTTTAATATGTTATCGTTATAATAAATTATGTAGGCTTTGTCCAAACGAATATTTGGACAGTTCAATATCATTGTCCATAGATGGCGTTGTTCATTTAATGTAGGTACTTTACTTAATCGAGTGTTTTAAGATTCTCTGCGCGATTGTACCACATTACTCCGACAAACAAAATTCCGACGAACGCTATATCGACAGATCATTTTACCGACCTGCAGTAGACCGACAGAACAGTAAGCCGATGGAGTTAACCTCGACAGAACGCTATCTCGACAGTCATTTGGTCGACAAAACACTAGTTCGACTAACAGTTGACCGATTGAATGCCATCCCAACGTACAGTAGACCGACAGAAGACTATGTAGGTCGAAAAGGTTTATCGCGCCTGAACACTATTAAACACACAGCGGACCGTTAAAAATACAAGTGGAATAACCTCGAATTTAGAAAAATAGGAGTAGGAACATGTAAGAGAATAAAGTTATCTGATTTCGTCAAAGCGCCCCTTAACGTCACCAACGTTTTGTAATTTTTTGGGCAGATATATTTGAATTCGATTTTTCGATAATTCGTGTCTAACCTACAATCTTCAGGTTTTGGGACTGTGTAGATGTTCCTATCCAATATGAATTATGTGTAATGTTTTCGAAGTTTCCGTATTTGAATGAATAATGGCACCCCTTTTATCCCCTCATGAGTGTAGTCGTCCTGGGCATGGTCGGGTACATCCGGCTGGCAGTAAGAAGAGACGTCCCACTGGTTAACTATGTGGCTAGCTAGCGTACTGCTAGGTTTGCTGCACCACCCAAAGGTGGTTTTTTTTCTCCTTCCGCTCTGGGCACCCACCGTAGCGACACGGTTGGGTCGCTCAAAATGCCCTTTAAATTCCAGGGCCGCGGTAACTCTGTCAAATAAATTCCGAACCCTGGCTGGTAATGCCCTAGCAGGCCCCGTCTATTATGCTGACATCTCTTTGAGGCGCTTGTGGAACACAACGCGCCGCCGACCCGGGCCTGGTCATTATCGGACGGCGAGCTACTCATCGCTCACCGTCCGCAGACCCGCACCTATAGAGGTCGGGACCTATAGAGGTCGGGACCTATAGAGGTCGGGAATCACCCTGCGGCGGCTGGGGCTTGAGGTTCGCCTCTCCCTCACGCTCACGCCGGCTCCTTCTTTGCGTGCATTACTGCTTCGAATAAAGGAGGTGACTGCTTCCCGTGCCCCTCGTGCCAGACTATGGACTAGGACCGGATGCGAGAGATCCTCTACTACACCCAGAGGAGCTGCAAGCGCTGCGGCTGTGCGCGCAGTACGGCTGCGTGGGCGCGCGATTTTAGACGTACCGTTGGTTAGGATATAAATCTAGGTAAGTACTCAGTTTACCCCTATGACACGAGCCATACATTTGGTAAATGATAAAGCGTTATCGGAAGATACATTTTACCGAAACTGCCGAGATTTTTTTAAAATAACGCAAAATTTTATTGAAAATGGTCTGGCTTTATAAATAATGATTGGCATACTTATTATAATTATTGTTTTATATAGTTACTAGCTGTCCCACGCAACTTCGTCTGCGCCACATTTTTCATGAATGCTCGGCTCCTATTGGCCGTAGCGTGATGTTATATAGCCTAAAGTAGTACCATGTCCCTTACTAGCAAACTTAATTTTATCTCTGCTGGTATTGCTTTGTTGTACCTATTAGTATATAAGTGTGTGCTGTATATTAGTGTAATGTTGGATGCATTGTGCTCACATAATACTTATAATCAATTGATCAATGTACCTATGAATACAAAATATTGTAAAACTTATATTTGAAAAGAGTAACTATGGAGTTTCTTGTCCGTTCTTCTGCATAAGAATCTACTTTTTGCGACAACTAGAGTCACTTATATTTTAATTTTAAACTGTAAATTTGACGTTCAAAAGTGGCTTTTAATGGTCTAGTTGAAATAAATGAATTGACTTTGACTTTGAAAGCCTCCCTCAATAAATAGGCTTCCTAACACTAAACAATTTTTACAATTTTATTTATTTTTCTAATTAATAGTCAAGAATAACTGATCGAGTGGTAATTGATCAGCTATCGAGCGGGATGAAAAATGATTAAATTACTAAAGTGACTATTAAAAATAGGGGTTGGTGATAGAAGGGTGAAAATTTAGGGTTGTGTGTATTTTTTAACTTCATCAACCACCCATTCAGAGCGATTAAGTATTAGTAAAGTACAATTTTATTTACGAGTTTTGAAAGTGGCATGGCAATGAGCCTAGCGACTGTGCCCAATAACTAGGAGTGGAGAACAAGTACTTATTGAATAACTAGGTAAATACCGCGTGGTCACATCTCGTCTACAAATAGGAGCAAGCCATTGCTTCCCGCAAGTGTCGTCAGTCGTTACAGACGGTGACGACTGCCGAGCTAATAACACGGGCGCCCCGCGGGTCACGGCCCGCCGCGCGCCGTGGAGCTGCACGTAGCCTACCTGAGCCTCCAACTGTCAACGTGCTGTCACTGTACTTAGGTATATCCTTGAATCTTTCTAAGAGTCAGGTAAAAATAGGGTTGCCATCCGACCGGGCAGTTTGAAGGGCGTCCAAGGAGCATCCGGGCGGGGTAATAAGGGTCTGTCAATCCGGATGGAACTCTAGTAGTCTTCGACCCTGCCACTTTATAACTTCTAGAAATAGGTATAACTAGTAAAAAAAAATCGAATCCAGCCAAGACTGGGTGACTGGGTGACTGGGTGTCAACATTTCCAGCTTGCTTCATTGTTACTTAGATTTTAGACACAAGTTGACAAAGAAATTTTATCGAAGAAGATATGAATGGTTAACAGAAAATCTAATTTGCATCGTTCGCCCTCGCATCTGGAAATCTATAGGACTGGTTCCTTTTTTTGTGAGGGTTGACAGAGTCACAGTGGGAGCTGCTCGGCGACCAGCCTGGTATAATAAATACAATGAATTGAAAAGACCTGGCAGAACAGCGAATTTCCCGCATTAGTGCGTAATACACTTCATGCATCGTTCGCCCTCGCATCTGGAATTCTCTAGGAGCCAGCCCTATGAGTTCCTAAAAATATTCGCGAAAAGTGATCCTAATTATTATTTTATCAGATGAGAAAGAAAAGAAGAAAGAGTAAGTATGTGTATATAATTTAACCGGAGAGGATATTTTTTTCAGCTTTATTATTACCATAGATTAGTTAGTATTCATTTATTTTGTAAGTGTAACATTCAGGCAATATTTACAAATATATAAAAACTTATAGATACTATATACAAGCTTACTAGTGAAAATATACAAGCGGAGTAAAAAGGGGAGGGGAAGAACTCACAGGGCATCGAAACATTCGTCCACATCGCTGTCAACGGGAAAACTGCCCAGAACACTGACCGCATTACCACGTTGAATGGCAATGCTGATTCGTTGGCCAAAGAAAAGGCCAGCCCTCTGGTCACGTGAAGAGACGACTAACCGTTTGCTGATTTCAAGAAAAACTCGATGAGCACTCGGACCCCATGGCCCTAGTGTTTCAACCCCAAACGGCTCAAATACATAATTCCCAATAAGGTTGTTGTATTTGCGCCGTTTAAAATTTTCTGCACCCGCAGCAGACGCCCCAGTACAACCCGCCGTGCTAGAAGATGGGATGGCGCAAGGGTGTCGACACATGTTGCATCCCACACCAAAGGCCTACCCACCTTCCAAGGCATTATGGTCATCCCATTTGGCCTCTTCCCATCGTCTCGCACCAAGCCTTTCGGTTCTAATACAGCTGGCACACCGTCGGTGACAAGAGCCCGATGGATGATGTCATTAATGCTGGCGTGCCGTGCTATCCGACCCATGGTGTCCGAGGCAGCCGACTGCTTCACCACATTGACAGCGATAAGAAGCTCCACTAGGAGCGGGTGCTCCTAGTGGAGCGGGGGCGCAGACATGTAGCGATCCGGAAGGTGGTGTCACTCAGCATAGTACCTATGTTGGGTGACGGTAATGCCTGTAGCCAGAGGCCCGACTCCCATNAGTGGAGCGGGGGCTCCTAGTGGAGCGGAGACGCAGACATGTAGCGATCCGGAAGGTGGTGTCACTCAGCATAGTACCTATGTTGGGTGACGGTAATGCCTGCAGCCAGAGGCCCGACTCCCATTCACCTACAGCCAGCAGGCGGGCACGCTCAGCAGTGTTGGTTGACGTATTTAAGAGGTTATTCCTTAACAACCTGCAGAGCGGCTCATCATACTGTCTCTGGGAAGATGGGTTCTCGGGCAGCGCCGTATTCGGGCAAGCCTTTTTCAAGCATTGTGATGGAGCTAAAATTCTTGTGGTTAACTCTTCAGTGCTGCGGACCGAAGACTGGAGAGCCGGTAAACTCACACTAGAAATTTTGCGGATGCCGAGCTCACCGAAACGAATTGGTAGTGAGGCTTGCAGTCACGCTCGGTCATCCAAGGCCACATTTAAAATTGAAGTTAGAGTGCTTCGAATAATTTGGTCAATTTTGTCCAAGAGATGTGATTGCTTCCATAACGGGGGAGAGCGGAGGAAATACATAAAATTTGGACCAAAACAGCAATATCGAATGTGGGTGAAGGCCGAATGTAAGTTAATTTTGGTAAGTATTTCCAAAATATCATTAAAATGATCAATTTTTCCGTCAATGAATGGTGAAAAACTGTCTTCCAAAATAAGAGGTGAAGTGAACTTTTTTCTAAAATTCTGATTTCTGGTGCTATTGCATAAAATTTTTGAAGGGTCGAATCTCTGTCGACATTGTCAGTAAGATAAAAATCACATTTGGAATGGTTGCGGTCAAGGCCAATGGATTGAAATTGCTTTTTCAGAAATAGGAAATCTTTCAAAACGTTGTCTACGTAACCTCCAAGTGTTCCATCATCCAAATATAAGACGTTAAATTTTGAATTTATTTGTTGAATCATGGGATAAATAGCCAAACTGAAAATGGCTGGCCCGAGAGGATCACCTTGTTGACATCCAACTGCAGATTTCAACAGGTTTTCCTTATATCATAATTTAGAGGGGTGCCTGTCACATTGCCACATAAAAACCAAAAAAATCTGGTAGTTTTTTACTTCTGCCAACAAGGTATCCCTATTAACAGAATTGATAGCGTTTTTGACGTCAACCTTGAGGATGACCTCACCCTTGCTAGAATTTAGGAAAGTAGACAGGGCATGTACGGCAGCCTCACAGCCCCCTCTAGAGCCAAAGCCAAGCTGCTGGAATTTGTATTGCTTTGAATTTGTTTTTCTGCCTCTCACCGAATAATTTGCAATAAACTTTGGCTGCCATACGCCTGTAGGTGCACCCGACAGCGATGGGACGAATGCCGCCGTCCTGCTTGCGTAGGGCACAAAGATTTGCTCCGTACAAAACATCGACGACGGCATCGTTCACGCCGCCGGAAAGCATTAGTTTTACTAGAGCCGCAAGCTCCTTCAAAAGTGACTCACCAGCTTCCCCGACGCCTGAATTTAAAAGGTCCTTTAAGTGTTATGGAGTCAGGCCGTCGAGGCCACCGGCGGAACCACTTCGAAAGGAGCTCACGGCGGCAATCAATTGCGGGGCTTATCGGTGGTGTCGGGGGCATCGGGGAAGGTGAGATCATCCACAGACGCTGGATGTTTACTCTCCAAGGCTGTAATGGTTTCTGGAGGGTAAGGCGCCACCACATCACTGCTGAACAATAGCCTGACCGTTCCCCTAATATCACCTTCACTTAGTTTCGATTCTACGTGCGAACATAAGCCTTTCTGTGAAATGTTATTAAACGGTGGTAATTTCGGGTCTAAAATCATGGTTGAATTGTTGCAGTTTTCTTTAGTTTGATTTGTTAAAGTTTTTTTAGTTGCCAAATCTTTTCAAACGTGTAGAATTCAGGCGCTTTCTGAGTTCTCTTGGGTGGCAAGACGAACGCATCGCGCCAAATTAAGCACAACGGATTTTTTAAATTTTGACAGCGTTTTCCAAAGGGTTTGTTCGAAAGGTGGGGATGTAGCAGAGGGGCACGAATGTACACTATGTGGTATGTGGACCTTACCATAGTGTATCCTCAGCCCCCGTTCGCCTTTGAAAAATCGTGCCTGGGAGCAATAAGGGAATCTCACCAGCCGAGTCGAGTCGAGGGATGTGGTAGGTTGACTGCTACAGGTGCCGGCATCACTACAGCCGAGATTTAACATAAAAAAGGTCCCACTTACCTAATAACGAAAACACGAAAAATACTCAATAAAACAATATTTTATAAATTATTTTTTTCTTAATAAGACACGGATATATTGGAAACTACTGAATTTGGATGGGATTTATTGTAGATATACAAAACGATTTTTTTCACATAATATTGAGAAATTATTACACAATTAGTTCAACCAAAAATTAATTCATGTGTGAATTAAGACATATTTTATNGTATACAAAACGATTTTTTTCACATAATATCGAGAAATTATTACACAATTAGTTCAACCAAAAATTAATTCATGTGTGAATTAAGACATATTTTATTCGACTTAAATAGGAAGTTCTCAATTATTAGTATTTTTTTTATGTTTGTTACATCGCTGATGAACGAACGGAAACTCCGTTCGCTGACGACGCCGTTCGTTGATAAGTGTATTTGCCACCGACACGCTAAGAAGAAAAAGTATACGACATTGCCCCTGCTTTTGTAATTTGTTAATTTCTTTTTTTTTAATTCATAAATTGTTAAGAAACATTGAAAATATTGATCATGTTTGTTTCATTAAACAATATGATTTACATTGACCTTCAATATCTCCAGAACCAATGGTTTGAATTTGAACAGTACGATTGTATGGGCAGAGACTGACTTTTGAGTTTGTTTCTGTGTTTCGTCTCAGGGTAGTCAGCTAGGAAACAACCACTTACTGTTCATTATTACTATTTATTTTGCGGTATATAATACTTACCGTCACTATCTCGCGTCACGCCTGCCTGAGTGTGTAGGGACCCTTTAACATCTTTAGTTTGCATTACGCTTCACGTTTTTGAAGTGAAAACTTCTTTAGGCGCGTTGAGCACTTTTTGGGTGAACAAAAATCATGGGACTCGCGTCATCGTCACCGAACGCTTTCCATGAGCTATATTTATACAGTGTATATAATATGTGTAGGTATATATATATATATATATATTTATGGATGGGGAATCATCAAAGGAAGGGAAGCGAGCTACTCAACGCTCTCCGTCCGCAGGCCCGCGCCTACGGTGGCCGGCGATCGCCCTGCTACTCCCGACGCCCGGGGCGTCTTCTCCTGTAGCGGCGGTCGGGGCGAAGGCCTTGTCTTTCCCTCGCGCGGCCCGCCTCCTCCTTCGTTAGCATTACTGCTTCGCTGAAGGAGGTGACCGCTTCTCAAGCCTCCTCGCTCCGGACCATGGAATTAACCAGGGCCGGAAGTCGCCGCCGATATTTTTTTTCCCTACCAAAATGGATAAATGCTCACCAAATCATGTTCTATGAAAACTTGGATGCAAAAGCGAGCTAAGCGAGCTCGGGACTTGGGGCACCCCGACTCGGACAGGTTAGGTTAGAAGGGGATGGCGGGGTCAATCAATCAATCAAACTTTATTTCGAACAAGAGTCCATATGGGTGGAGCTATGTTAGTACGACTTTACGAGAAAATAGTTGTAAGTATAATTACCCATTAAAAGTCATTTTTTTATTAATTTTTTTTATTTTTACTTTATTGGGACATAAACCAGTAAAAATCAATCCAAAATAATCAAATTTAATTTAATAACATTTAAATAATTTAATTTCACTTACTTAGTCAAATTTAATTTACCCAAAAACTTAAATACTACAGAACATAAAAACTAGTTCAAATATTATGAAATTGGCGTTTTATATGAGAATAACATAAAGTCGTTTTTTTTTAAAACAAAAACAGTTGAGAAAGAACCTGTTTTTAGAAAGTGTGACGTCAGCTATGATGACGTCACAAATGTCATCATGATCACTCATTTTTGGTTTTTCAGAAGAAAACTTCACAACTTGTTTTAAACTTCGTTTATTCAACGAACAGCGTAACGACCTCACAGAAAAGTCCATACTGTCCAGCGGCTCAAGCGTGAATGCCCGTACGCCTTTTTTTTTTGGACGGGGACCACTCAGCACACTAAGGCTGGTCATTGCTTAACCGGACTATCCTGTGGTGGCCTCAAATGAATTTAAGGCCCCCAGCCAGGGCCGACAAACCCCCAGGCCGGAAAACGGAACGCGGTCTGTTTTACTAAGAGTGCTGGTTTCCCTATAGCTTTCTTGTATCTGGGTGATGGCGTCGTCGGGTTCGACGAGGGTATGCCGCAGTCGGCGAATCCTACTAATTTGTGATGGGACGTATCGGGTAGTCAATGCGATAAGGGGATTTTGATGTTTTGATGCAGTTTCTATGAAACGTTGGGATAGACGTTTCATGTACTGCTTCACGATCGGGATCATGAGATCGACATAGAGTCGCTCGTTCCTAATGAACCACGGGGCGCCCGTGGCCTTTCGGAGAAATCGGTTTTGAAGTACTTGCATCCTATGGATTTGGTACGACTTTGCGTGCGCGAAGGTGGCACACGTATGCGTCATAATACGGCGTATGCACGTTGTGTAGATGCGCAGTTTACATCTTAGGGACAGTTTGTTGCGTTTATTCAGCATAGGGTGGAGCCTACCGAGAGCGAAAGCGGCACGTGAACTTACCGTCTTTATGTGCTCACCGAACGTAAGGCGTTGGTCGAGGATCACGCCTAGATATTTAGCTCGCTTCTCCCAAGGGATCGGCTTACCAAACATGGTGGGAATGGGTCTGGGAAAGCAAGACCGCGATTTGTCGAACAAAACCGCCTGGCTTTTCTCGGGGTTAACTTCGATCCTCCATTTCCGGAAACAAACGCCTAGGGCGTCGGCAGACCAATGGAGGGCTCGAGCTATGTACTGTTCGCTGTTGCCGGAGCGGTATATGGCCGTGTCATCGGCGAACAGGGCTAAGTGCGTCCCGGAGGTGGTCGGGATGTCGCTGGTGTATAGCGTGAACGCTAAGGGCGAGAGCACACCGCCCTGGGGCACTCCGGCGCGAACGGGGCGCGGGGCTGAAAGTACACCTTCGATACGGTACCGAAAGGTGCGGTTCGACAAACAGTCTCGTATTATGGGCACGAGATGATCTGGCACACCGAGTCGATATAACTTGTATATCAGACCTTTGTGCCAGACCTTGTCGAAAGCTTTCGCCACGTCGAAGAACAGGGCTCCCGTCACTAGGCCGCGTTGGTAGCGGTCGCTGATGTGCTCAACGATGCGGAAGACCTGTTGGGCGCAAGAATGGTTGGCTCTGAAGCCGAACTGCTCGGGGGGAATTAGGCTCTTGACTTCGACATAATCCTTGAGTCGCAAATAAGTCTCTCGTAGATTTTGCCTAGGCCGCTGAGCAGACTGATGGGGCGATAGCTGGTCGGGGAGTCCTCCCCGACTTCCTTGGGCTTCCCTGGTTTAGGAATACCGATAACGGTAGCTCCTTTCCACGATTGATGAAACATATTGTTGGACAGAGCGCCATTGAAGATGGCGGTCATCAACATCATCAGGGAGGCGGGGAAGAGACGGATCACCCTGCCCGAACGCCGATAGTGCGGCCGTATTTATAGGGTTCGCACCTCCCACGTGCACGTGTAAGTTTTAGGTTAGGTATTGAAACATTTAAATTACAATAAAAGGAATAATGAACTGTTCCAACGTTAATTTTACATCGTAATAACCTTAAAGTCAATTAATTTACTAACTTTTGTACAATCAAATTATGAATCTTAATTATTTGAATATACAAGTATTCAAATAATTAAGATGAAATGACAAACTATTATAACTGCTGATAAATAAATTTAATTAATCAAAGCATGTACCATCGCTATTTATGCACTTTAGCCATCTCATAGGTAGTTTATTGATAGTTTCATTAAAAAAAAAAAAAAAAAAAATTACCTGGATGGGAATCAATAAAATCTATGAAGGCGGTTTGGACTATCCCATCGGAGTTGATTTTTTTCCCTTGCAAGAAGTTATCCAAATTTCGAAAAAAAATAAAAAATGCTAGTCTCTTGGTGCAAGGTCCGGAGAGTACGGTGGATGTCTAAGAAATTCTAATTGAAGCTACTCTAATTTGGTAGCCGTCTGTTGTGCAGTGTGTGGTCTAGCGTTGTCCTGAAGCAGCAGTGACCTAGAGCGATTGACCAGCCTCGGTTGTTTAGCAGCTAGCTTTTCCATCATGGTTTGCAGTTGCTGACAATAGACATCTGTCGTAATCGTCTGGCCAGATTTAAGAAAGCTGTAGTGAACGATACCGGCACTCGTCCACTAAACGCTCACAAGTAACTTTTTTGCGTCAATTTTTGTCTTGGGGCATGATTTTGCTGGTTCGCCAGGATTCAGCCATTGCGATGAGCGCTTCCGATTATCGTACCGAATCCACTTTTTATCACAGGTTTTTATCACATTTACTGATTTAAGATCCCTTCATTATTGTGCCGGTTAAGTGATGTAACGCAGCAGTTGACGCACGTTTGTCGATTTGCTTCACTCAATTCGTGAGCTACTCACCTTTGAAGCCCGATTAATAATAATAATAATAATAATAATATATATCTAGGGACAACTCACACACGGTCATCCGATCCCAAACTAGGCAGAGCCTGTGCTATGGCAACCAGACAACTGATAAACATACTTATATATTTCTAAATACATACATATTATAGACAAATGACGCCCAGACACAGAACAAATGATCATGCTCATCACACAAAGATTTGTCCTGAGTGGGAATCGAACCCACGACCCGCGGTTTAGCAGTCAGGGTCACTAACCACTCGACCAACAGGCCAGTCAATATTAGAATTTCTGTCTTTTTTTTCTTTGATCGTGTTTGTTAACATTATTTGTTTTATCATTTAAGTACCTACCTACTTTGTTCGTTATGAAAAACAAAAATAACAACTTTTAACTAATTAACGTCTTTTCTATGTAACTATTATTTATTAATGGAATGTAACATGTCTAGACACCCTTGTGCCTTGCCTGCATTGTACTGGTATCGGTCCATAATCATCATCACTGGAAGGACTATTGTCGCCAATAAGCCTGATATAGCTGTGATGGACCGCATCGAGAGGTGTGCACCGTGCAATGGTTGTGAGATATAACCGTCCCGCATGACGAGAACCTCGTGAAAGCTGACAAAGATATACAAATCAAGTATCATGACTTGACCCGCGATGTTGTCAACATGTTGGATGTGAGCTTAGTAATAATTTTGAGACTAGTCCAACACCTTAGGAGGTAGTTTGGGCCCAGTTCCCGATGCCGGTGGGCTCCTTTTTTATTGAAATATTCGAAAATGTATTTTACAAGTGTTTTAATTGAATAAATCACATTTAAATATTACAAGTATAACTAGAGCGAGCGAATTGTGAGAGTTTGTATTTGATTGTTAAGGATAATCTCCGAAACCGAATCGTGTGTGTGTGTGTGAATAAAATATTTTTTCAAATAGGTGATACATAATTATACATGGTCATAGGCTATATTAGGTAATGATTCAACCAGGGAAAAGCAAGGACTGGCCGCTGGTATCTTAAAATATGAACAGTAGGTACCGATACAATGTTCCACAGGAAAAGTCGTGTCTAAAGCAAAACAGGTCAATAGATCAACTGCAAATATGTATTTTATACTGTGGCGTAGGTTTTTCGCGAATAGGTTGGTGGTCACGACAGAACATCGTATAACATCGTCGTGTCAAACATGAGGGGTCGCCGGCGGAGGTAGCATTTTCAATGCCAACACGCCCGAATAACCCAGCCGTGATCTTGAAAGCCGTTGATTGGGCCATGACTGGGCACAAAAAAACAAAATACCCAAACAAATCTGAGAAAGGGGATAACTATAACCTTTGTGGCAAAGCCACCGCCAGCACAATATTTTTTTTCAAAATCTCGGCGCACGATGAAACTGGCAAATATGGATAGAACAAAAAACAAACAAAAAATGTTAGCAACATGGTGCCCTAAAGTGCGATACAACTGGCATTTATGGGTAGAGGCCACTTAATATTCACTTTAGACGAGACATTACAATGGGGTGCTCAAGGAACACCCCTTGCGGGGCAGCTAAGCTCAGCCGCTTATGCTTTTAGACAGATAAGATAGTTAACCGCCGTAAAATCCGCACGTTTGGTCGAGAAATTATAAGTATATAACGAGAAATTATAATCTAATTAAGATTTATTACAATATTACGGAGTTTGCAATTTTCCGATGACATATATAACTTTCTAGTGCTAAGCGTCTCTGAGCTAAACCGCGGACAGACAGACGGAAAGACATGGCGAAACTATAAGAGACGTCGCTCACACACTAAAGAGTCGAGTCGGCGTCGAGGCGCGGGCGGTATTTTTACTTAAGAGAGAGGAAAAGCATGCACATGCTATCTTCCTCTCCTCTAAGTAAACATACCGCAAGCGCCTCGTCTCTTTAGTGTGTGAGCGGCGCCCCTAAGGGTTCCTTGGTGACTACAGAACCCTAAAAGTGTTTTTTTGCAAATTCAGAAGTGAACCTGGACCAATCACCACAAGGCCCGTATCTGAAAATTTTCAGATATATTTTCGGTATTATCTCAGCAAGCCGCACCTAATCGGCTATCATCTTTTCGTCGTATATGTATGTACAGACGCCAGCAAATCAAGCTACCCGAAACTGTCACATTTTCTCAATCAACCTTGAACCTAATACTCTAGCGATAAAGTTGAAAATCTTGTATTGATGTGTTGTCGTCTTTATATGGGTTCTCAAAAAATCTGTAGGTAAGTCAAAGAAATTTTCGTTTTCATTTTAAGGATTTAGGTTTCTGAGGCCCCTTAGTAAAATTTCCTACAGGCCCCGCGCTGGCTTAATCAGGCACTGAATACTTTCTCTTCAGAGCCGACTGTCTCTACAATGCCCGGGACGGTTTCAGCTCCCAGTCCGGGCCTGTAACGGGGGATGTGTGTTTTTAGGAGAGCTATCCAACGATATCCCATCGTTGAATAGCTCTCCTAAAAAAGACTTCATCCGAAACCATTATTCGATCCAGTGATCCGTTCATGTGTTTTTGGGTATATGAAAAGTATGATAAATGAGTAGTATATGTGTACATATGTATATAGTAAGTTCGCGGGAAAACTACTACTGTTAACTAGGCTTAACGAGAAGATGAGTAATAGTCGTAGTTAATGAGTAAGTAGTAGGTAACTGGGTATTAGTATGTTAGGTTCGTAATATTTTAAGTATGACTTTAGACCAAGTGCATTTGTAATCTTATTTTTTGTCCTGGTTAAAGTACGGGTAACTACGGAAACCTTCACTTTGCGGCCCGACACGCACTTGGCCCGTTATTGTTAAACCCGGTAGCCTCAATATGTAACAGATAAATGTTTATGTTGACGTTCTTTTTCTTATATTCTCCAAGATTTCTAGATACGCAACCTACCTACACGAACCTTTGGGCATTCTTACTATCATCTCGAGGGTGGTGTGTGTGAGGCCAGCAGGCGCGCATTGGTCCCTGCTGTTGTTGGCTTTGCCTTCCCTTAGTCCCCGTCGCGCAGGTGTTGTTATGATGCAATTATGTAGACGCCAGCACATCAAGCTACAACAATCTGTGATATTTGATTTTGACAAATGGATTTTCAGCTTTATTGCTAGAGCATTAGGTTCAAGGTTGATAGGGAATATTTTTGCTGGATGCTGGCGTCTGTACCTACGTTCTGTGGTATTGTCTAGGATCATGAAGCGGGCACTTACATCTTTATCNGGATGCTGGCGTCTGTACCTACGTTCTGTGGTATTGTCTAGGATCATGAAGCGGGCACTTACATCTTTATCCCATTGTAAGTGGTATGGAATCTCGTTGCCGAAAGGGAAGTCGAGGTGGCAGTTCATGACGGCAAACCCGCCGACGCTGGCGTGCAGGTGCTCGGCGTCCAGCGGCAGCAGTGACGCGGCAGCGGATAGCGCGCACAGCGCCCACAGCGCGCCCAGCGCGCACGCGCGCGCGGACATGGCGAGTGGCGGGGAGCGAGCGACTGACTGACTGACCCGAGCCGCAGCGGAGCGCGGGACCAATTGACCGCTCCTAGTAAGTAATGGAGATAACCTCAGGCGTGAGTAACGTCCGCGCGCCGACCTCGCTGCCGCCGCACCTGCGCTAGCGCCGCCCGCGCGCCCGCGCCTCCTGCCGCCGCGCGTAACAAAGGCGCGCAGCCACAAGCAGGAAACGTCGCTAATTCAACGTTTAACTTCTTCGACTAGCTACTCACTTGTTATTGTTCACAAATCATTCCTCAGTTTAAAGCAGGAGTGGTGTACCTACGTCTTGTGTTACATACCTATTCAAAGAGATCACATGTAGCTGTAGGAGTGAATCCAAATCGGTAGGTAGGTACCCTTGTAGGCACACACACGATCCAACCGTTCGGTGACTATTTTTGGTCACGGTT